>QFDT01008668.1:0-29756 GCA_003315915.1 Macrolepiota dolichaula | reverse complement strand
AGTACGGCAAAACCCTAATCATTATCACAAATATGGTATCCATTTCCTCCAAAGCAACCAGTGATTAAGCCAAGGTTTATGAACTGCGGATTTTTTTCGTCAGATTAAAGTTATTTTTGTCTCGGAGGGCCATGGCGTCCACGCGCGGGTTTCCCAGCCGTCTTTGTTGGTCAAATCTTCTGTGGGGTCAGAGTAACCGTCAGGCGATGGTGTTACTTGAGTGACACACCCATGAGTGTATTAGTACAACTGGATATCAATGTATTGCGAATCCTCACTACTCCCAAAGAAAATCCCTCACTCCAGGGCCTTTCTGAGTTTATTAGAGACTGAACAACTTGAAGTGAAATGCTTCCTAGTATACAAGCGAAATTAGGCTTCCTGGGTCGTGTTGGATGCAGAGGTACACTATCATGATTGAGGTTTAGCATCCAACGGTTTTGTGGGAACTCTCTTTGCTGGTTGCTCCAGTTGTCGCATAGGGATACGAGGGACTTGATATACGGTTGAGTATCTTGGTTATATGTAGCGTATGTGAAGCGCTGATTCGCGGACAATCACCTGCCGTTGACGAAACGCCAATCTTGACCCGATTGAGAGGACAAATTAACCATGGTTTTAGTATAAAATATGACACTCTACCAAGGTCCCATGTATACGTTATACTCACTGAGCTATCCAGCGCGTGCGAAGACAATAATAAAAAATCGTGTTGGTTCAATGTCATGTTGCGGCTCCGGCTCTTAACCGTCGGCTCTACGGGGTCGGCCTGGTCCCAGTTGCTAAGGTTTCGGTTAATCCAGCCCGTCTCTCACCAAGGGTAACTGGGAATGTTGAGATTGTTCTCGGCTGTGTGATTGCCCCACTGGGTCTCAACGTCCATTGACTTTTCCAACCAGAGACCCCATGAGATATGATGATAATATTTGTGGAGAAACAATTCAGACAGCAATAGGTTTGTCCGTAGAGCGAAGCGTACCCGTTCTCAACGATACGAATACTAAACAACCACAGGTCATTCTTTTTTTATATCCGAGTGCAGTCGCTTAGCTCCTGATCGCAGGGCTTTCGTCATTACGTATCTCGTCTGATTCTACCACTGTTCAGTTTTCCTGAACGGGATTATCCTTTAGCCAGCTGGCAAATTCGATAGCTACCAAGTCTTTACATATGGTTAACAGAGACACTCACGAAGTCATTTTCGCGTATCTGTCACCCCTTGATGTTCAAATAAGAGCATTCTAAATGTTATTATCCATTGTTGAGGGCCGGAATTGCCCAATTGTGCTGGTGGGTCCTAGCAGAATCTTGGAATCCTTCGAGACGCTGCCCATCTCAGGCGGCTATCGACGCAATCTCCCGAGGGTGTAGCCAACCTTGTAGGATACTTGGAAAGTTTGTCGGTAAGTCGGTGAGGGGGTTGGACTTATTGATTTCATCCCATCCGTCGGAAACATTACATGAATGCATTAAATCACTTCCGACCCTTCTTGAGGGCACGGAATGAGACCAAAACTATGGATCTGGGTCGTGCGGGCAGTTCCGTTGCGAAGCGGTGCAACTATAAGAATCAAACTGGTTTGGCCTGTAGTGCAGAAGCCATGGGTTGATTATTCACGAAGGGAGACACCTGCCGAGAGTCTCCCATTATGCTTGAAGCACCCACGTATCCTATCTCGTCGGCCAAATTGACCCTGAATCACCCCTTCTGCGTTCATATACAGGAATCATCTTTTTCACCGTTCCTTGTATCCACTGCCAATGCCTCCTGTCTCCCATCACCACGCGATGTGGTTATTGAGTGCCTGCCCTTGTCTTCCTTTCCGTACAATTTCTTTTCTCCTTGATCTATTTACATATTTATCAGTGAATAACATGAATACCCCATTAGACATTCCTCAGCGAGCATCATAGGGAGGTTGTGCCAGACCAGCCGATACTCAATCATCAATATGAGTAAATCACGTTGACAGTAACACCCTCAATATTATTCATCGTTTTGCTAGTGTCTAGTGGTTATTCTGCTTTGATGTGTATGGGCATTCGGCTACGCAATCAATTACATTCTGCGACTTATTGAGCAAAGACAACTAGTTGTATGTTATCGGATTGTCTTTCTATTGTAAAGGGTGGCCGCTCGCTAGGCTCGTATAGCCACCTCGCGGCCCCACTTTACCCCGCCTCTACTCGCAGTCCCGCCACGCCCCCATTATGAAAAAACAAATTTCATATTATTTTGTAACCTGCTCCTGCTCCCTTTCCACCTACGTTCAAACCGTATACTAGCACATCCCCTTTTCTCTTAGTACCACTAAAACAATAGAAATTATCTCGTACTACTGCTCATCACTATATGAGAAATACTGTAACCCGTAAAATAGACAGTGAAGCTTGATCTCCGTTTCTTTCTCTCTTTGGATCCTAAGATTGTTCACACTTCCATCACTGTCATTATCACCAGCTCTATTGAAGTCACTCACATGAGTCAATAATCAACGACGGACGGACGCCGTTGTGCTTGAACCTCTCTCAACCTCTAATCTGGAGTACCCGCTACACAATTGTTGTCCCTTCCTTCGCCACGCAAGATAAGCGGGGGCACAAATGGGATAAGATATGAGCGCTTACCTCTAATATTTCCCAAACTCTTTATAGACCTACGCCCTTCCTTCAGGTTTTCTCCCCCAACTACTACATCTCCCGTAATAATTGTAGAGTAGGATTTTGTCGTTGTCACCAGACTGGGAACATAATAATTAGGAGTGTGTTCAGTGGTAGCGCATACGCAGATATTGGTGCCTTTTCAGTGGCGGTACAATGTAAAGGGTGGTAACCCCATTTTACAAGTTCCGAGAGTATTTCTTTACTCTAGCACCCGTATTCCAAGCTCATTGAAAGGTCTCAATGACTGTTCTATCTCCCCATGATCTTTGTTCATTCACGAATATCTTAATTCAGCTGCTCTCCTTTTTTCGAGCAGCAAAGTCATGGTCCATTTCAAGTTTTTTTTTTGTATCTAAGTCTTCGTCCCAGATCCATTACCTTCACACATACCTTCGCACATAGATACTCTTACTTCTCCCAACTCGTAGTATAAATTAGGAACACTTCTATTATATTCTCCAGTAAGTTCATCTCCCCTCTCTTCATTATCTCACAGTCCAAGGTCTGATCGTTGTCATTGCCCCGAAGTTATCGCTCGTCAGGAAGGTGCCTCGCTGAGTATTTACCCTCATCTAGTTCTTCCTTGTGACAGTAGAATACTCAGACCCCACATAGGCCTGTTGTAATGGTGAGTAGGACCTAGGGATGTGTGTGCGCAACAGCGTCGTTGGTCTCGTCAGTCAACCAGTGTAATTCCGGGGGTAATGAGAGTAGGTAGGCGAAAATGAGGATTGAGCGTAGTCTATTCTATGACAAAGGTCTCAGTGAAAACGAGGGGTAACTCCGAATGATTGTTTGTGACCCGTAAGCGAGATCACTCATCTCGAGTCAAAGAAGCAAAACGGTGTAAGTTTTTCTCATGCGCTCTGACATCAAGGTATGTTCCGCATTTCTGATCTTTCAAACCATTGTCTTTAACTCTTTCATGATTTTGATTCTCAGAGCTTAGTAGGCGCCTAGACTGTGTGAATTTTAGGAGCACGTTGACAGCAGTGTCGATTACAGATAGTGCACTTCTACACATCCCCCCGATGACCGTAACGATCCCAGCTAGTATGTTCTGCAGACTATAAGCAGGCATATCCTCTCCGATCGTCCCACCCTCAGCCTTCCCCACGAGGCCTCGACAAGATATGCCCCAATTGCCATGTTGGAGGCATACCCGCAGACTGGCCACCTACCAGACGCTCAACTTTGATAGCCAACTCATCACATCCTACAACTTAAAGTATGACTATTCATCTCTCGTGCTCATGAAAGCGGCCACATTAGGGTACGTGCAGAACCCTCTGAAAATCACACCTCTCTTTAGCCACAAAAATGTGATGGACCATTCCCTTGAATGATATTCCTATCATATCCTATTACCCGAAACATATCAGACCACCCTTTGAGTTCTCGTAAGAAACTTCCGCCAGAACCATGCGTATGATTCACCATCCCGAGCCTCCGAATCGGCGCGATAAAATTCCTACGGAATTTGTGAGTAACATTAGATTCTCTTAGTGCGCCTATGGGCTTTCAGTTCCGTACTATGAGGATATGAAAAGCAATGAAATAGTCTCGACTGGGCTTAGGGCGTAGAGCATGACATAGTCAGGCGGGGAAAAGGGTTGACATTGAAGAGACATTATTAGTGTGGTTGGAGTCTATATTAAATTTTGCCAGTAACGATACCCATTATATGGGACTAAGTGTAACGCGTTGCTGGGAACGTGTTAAGCACCTTTAGGAGAATGTAGTCGTTCTGTGGAATGAAGTGGCTGAGACTCACGGGAACGGGGATAGAACACCTCCGAGAATTAGCCACGTCATGACTTATGGGTTTCTCAATAGTGTCAATTTGGACCTTAAGCTTGAGATAAGGAGTTTTACCGACGGTATACTTCCTCCATCCTGTATTTGATTAGACTATTAAATCTTCTGTCATAAAAAGCTCTCCCTGGTGGAAGAAAGTGACTCAAGGCTTCTGACACATGCTCTATCCAAGTTATATTCGTTCAAGTGTCGTGAATTCAATGGTACATTCGTAATGAACGTTCAGGACACTTTTCGCCCCGTAGAGTCGTTTGAAGTGTCATCATCACATCCATCATCCATATTTTTCATCGCTATGAAGGAGTCTCTGGGATAGTGATATATATAATAGGTAGCTATCCTATGATGCTTATATCAGAGATGAAGGATATACGATTACCTAGTGATATCCCCTACGTGTTACTTGTTCATCATCAGGTTCGTATTGAACCATGTTCCCCGGCGACCATCATGAAGGGTCAAGACGAACCGGATTCTGTGTGTAACCCAGGATACTAAAACCATCAACCAGAGTGTACAAATAGAGCAGGTGGGTTCCGGTAGGGCGGGGGCGGGGGTGGTAGTGCTTCTTGAAAGCGGACTTCAAAAGGGGGTTGTGAACTTGAAATACTCGATGGCCATTATCTCTACTAAAAGTCAAGGCGCCTGATGCCGTAGAATGTGGAATGGGCGCTTTTTCATTGGTCATCAGTGGTGTGGCTGGCTGGCCAGAGGTCAGATATTCCTAGTTATATAAGGTTCATCTTGATCTCTAACCCCGCCCAATAATCTGGCTCCTTTCATTATATTCATCATGGTCGTGCCTAACCAGGACTTCTACTGTCAACCAGCAGTGCGCCAGTCACTGTGTAAGGATGGTTTCAGTGTCCCTTAGGCTGGCTCGGATGGGTCTTGTTGCGAGCCGATCTCAGTCCATGGTATGTTACTAAAACCGCTTTCTCACTGACCCGCCCTGTCACATGTTCTTCGAGCAGACACCGAGAGGCGATCACGAAATGCTGCCACCAAGCATCGTCCAGGCAAACGAGGTGATTTGAAACCCCGAACAGCCGCCCTGGATTAATAAGTCTTCCTTGCTTCTTCTGCCGATATCCAACGGTACGATGACTCTGCATGAATTGCGTGATGAGAGGTTATATTCGGATAAAATTACTCGGTTACTTGTTATCCCGTGAGAATGCTCCCCTGCCAGCTGATCTCTGCTATACCATGATATCGATCAATTAGAGGATATACATAGGCGATGAACATATGCATGGTGTCCCTACAACGGGGGAGTGCGAGGCGCCTAGAGGTCAATAATAATGCGGGCGGCTATCCTACCGCCACACTTGAACCGTGGGACCATGAGACGGATCGTCAATGTCCTCCAGGCTCTGATATACAGAAAGCAGCGACCCTGTATGGGGCTGGGGGGGTTTGTCTCCGGCCGCAGTCTCCCCGCAGCACATCCAACGTCGGGCGCGGCCCTCCCGCCCCTTTCCCGCCCCTCCCAACCATACAAGTATAGCCCCACTTCCGTATCCCTGTCAAGCTCCAACGCCATAAAGAAAGATATGCTAAAAATACCGTATAAATACACCGAGAAAAGGTAAAATGCCGCACCTTGGCATCGAGCCATATTCACGGAGTTGTAAATAATGTTCGGGACCTTGGCCCTTGTGTCGTCATTCCAGTGATTTGAATTTTATTAATAAGTCCCGGCGGGTTTGTTGTACCTAGGGAGTACTATGTTTATAATGGAGTGTCTGTATCGGGCACAGACCTGCGATATAAATATATTTTTAAACAAGTACTCGATCACAGCGTTCCTGGCTTGGTCTCCCTAAACTTGTCTTTTTATACTCAACCTTGCCGAGCCCGCGCCATCACGTTGACCTCATCGTGTCCGCCTTGGATCCAGACGCCAAAACTCTGTATAAATATATCCCTCATTAATTTCAAATTCCACAACTTGCCGCCGGGATCGTCCCTTGTTTATTTTCGTCTTTCTCGACTACTCTTCCCGAACTTTTAAGCGTTTTCGGATACGTCACCGAAATGAATATACACAAACGCGATTCAATACTAAAATGGCTATATGCGGTACAGCGAGGACACACAGGGTACAGCGGATCAGGTAGTAAAGGCATGTAAAAAGAGATCGAGGCGGAGAAACTGACAGCGAAGGAGCCATAAAACACAATAAATATCCGAGCGAAAAGCGATAGCGAGGGGACGGTAAACAGAGTCCTTTTCTAGTGGTACATGATGACAGGCATGGGTAAGTGGTCATCTCGAGGTTTTCGGAGTGTCGACAAGACGGTAATCAACCTCCTCCTTCCGGCTTCAGATCCTTTTTGTCATTGCCTATCCCTCCGAGAGACCCCGGACTTCCTGCTAATGCGGGATCATCTACGTCAGAACCCACCCGTCGTTTACTGCCAGACATCGAACTCATCCCGACACCTAAGGGTGAGGCCGTTTGGCCGCCTCCACCACCTCCCCCTCCCCCAGAACTGAACATGTCAGCCATGTCCCCTCTGTTGTCACCGCCACTCCTTTCCCATGACATTGAGGGGTCCCTTCCAGACGGGGGTGGGTTGGGATTTCCAGACAAGAAATCAAGCCAATTCGAACTTCCTTCGGCTGGCCCAGACGACGAGCTGGCCGGGGGATTGGATACTGGTGAGAATGATTTAGCCAAAACAAGCATTACGTGACAAATCGCACATGTCAATCTGCGCAAACACTTACCAGGAGGTGGAGGATTAGCTGGCGGCGGACCGGAGCTAGTACTTGAGTTGTGGACGGGCCAGTCCAATCCGAAGCCTTGACTTTGTGACTGGCGACTGTGTTCATCGGCATCTAAGAATGCAGTGAAGAGGTCACCTCCTCCGCCTCCACTACCTCCGCCCCCACCGGGATGGTGGGAGGATTGGGGTGGGCGCATCATACCCGGATACATACTGGTGTCATAAGACGAATTGGCGCTGCTGGAACGGGCGGTGGAAAATGCAGGGGGAGGGCCTGGACCTGCGGTGCGTGGGGTAGGGCCGCGGGAGGAGGAAGAGCCAAATTCCGGTTGGAGGGGAATGAAGACAGGTGGAGGCGTGGTATGGTTGGAGACGGGGTAGAGGGGCGTGTACTGAGAGTTCCCTGAATGGTGGTAGGGTCCACCTGTCCTAGAAAACGAAGCGCCGGATCCGGTTTGATAATGGTATGCCGTTGAGCCCGAGGGCAAGTGGTCGTCGGATGGAGATCGGTTATGATTGGGGTGGTCTGTGCGTGGGCGCTTGGCGTGGTGGGAAGGGTGGTTGCGTAGATTGTGTCGATCGTTGGAAACGGGCAACGAGGAGCCAGACGCCATGCCATGCATGGGAAGGGGCGCCTGGGGAAGGGAAAGGCCACGATTGTGCATGAAGTCGATCTGCGAAAGTCAGCCAGAGCTGTGCGAGGGACTCGCAGTGACGAACCTCATTACCAGACATTGTCAAGTCTGAGCCACGCTTCAGCTTTGAGTCGCCCCTGCGCCTACTGGGGCCGTCGTCGTCGTCGTCCTGATCATCATCATCACCATCGCCGGCGTCATCTATCTTGTTGTTGGCATTTCCCGCAAAGTCTTGGGGTCCACGCGTGTCCTTTTCGCCGTCGTGCTAGAGTGGATGAGATAAGGATATATGAATTCAAAGGAGACATACGCGAAGATGGCGCTGCACGATATCATGGATATCAGAGGAGCAGTACTGGTAGAGCTTGAGGTGGTGTCCAGGGCGTTCCTCTGCGCGATAAAAATAGAACAGGGTCAGTGACGAAAAAGCGATAGAGGAGGCAACATACCAAAGATAATGACCGCAACATCTACGGAGCAAAGAACGCCAAGTTCATAGGCTTTTTTGAAGAGGCCATTCTTGCGCTGGAGGGTGGCGGACCAAGAATAAATACGCTGTGCGCAAAAATAGCGAATATATTGGAAGGCGTACCTTTAAAAAGGTGACGGAGCGATTTCGCTCGTGCTGTGTAGTCTGTGAGCAGAAAATCGGGTAGCAATGGGCGGGACACTTGCAGTAATTGGCTGAATTTCAATCTTGCGACGACCCATGGTGGGGAGGAGATGGATGGAGGAGAGAAGGCGAGCTGACTTGAAATCCGTTTGTTTTGCTCGGCAGGGTGTGCCGCAATCTCCATTTTCGGACTCCGCCCCGGCGTCTCATCACCAGCCCGGTTCACTTCACCGGCACTATCCGGACTGAGCCAGCCACGTCAGGACCATCCCACTCCATACTTCCACGCTCAGCGCCCCAGCCCCGGTCCTTCCAAAAACGTGTCTCCATCTCCCACTGATATTAATAAATTATTGTCACACGTCAAATAAACTATCTGATTATCAGCCGGCCCCGTAGGCTAGCCCGCTGCGCATTTCCATCTCTCTCCCTCCAGTATTCCTCTCGTGGACTATTCAGCCCTCATTCGACATAGACCTTCTATAGTTCTCAGTTCTGACCAGATGACCAGATACAATCCGTCAGAACATTTTTGTTTGTTGAAACCTTTTCCGCCGGTCTCAACAACCCATCAGCGATATCACCGTCCCTCACCCATTGGACTGAAATATCTTCTCCTCGATGAAACAGTCCCCCGACGGGACCATTGTTGATCGTATCCAGGCTTCATCTGTCTCCCTCCAGATTTTGCCACAACTCAGATCTGAGGTATGCTTCATTTCTCGTCTATCTCGTTGTCTGCGTCAGTGCCCTTTTATCCGTGTTCTCGGAACGGTGACTGGCCAAAGCCCCGCCACCCGCGGAGGTAGTAGATGAGTATCGCTGTCGAGGTACCCCCATACCCCCCAGTGCTGCCCCGAACCAGTGGCGAAAGACTTCTTCAGAACACATGATTCGCCTTCTCCCCTCCTGAATGGCCTCCTTCGCTCGGAGATTGAAATGACGACCGCAGAAATGGATTTGCCTTCTTTCTTGGATAGGCTATTCGACTTAGACGCGTAGTCGGATAAAACGCGACATGTATGACTCTCGCATGGCAGCACCAAGGCCAGAACTCACTTAGTCCCGGCGGCAGCGATAATCCAACCGGGCCAAACTCCCACCATCGACGCAAGTGGCACAATAAGGTTCAACATAGGCATAACCACCCAACCCTCATTCGACAAAAAGGGTCGACTTATTCCGAAGGGGATGCTTCCTCGCTTCTCGTCCCTTCATTTGAATTCGACCAGATGGTTCCATATCGTCATCGCCTGCCCACATATTCTGACAAGAAGCATCCCAATCAATATAATCACCACACCCTACTTTGTTCGCCGCTCAAGCCGCACTTTCGGCGGACCAGGCGGGCTGGCCCTCCACAGGCCATTCACACCCTGAGACCTGAGTGCCTACCCTGCAACGGTGTAAAGCCTACCAACTCGCCCTCCTCGTCCACCGGCTTTGCCTTCGCTTCCTCGAAAGTATGATGACCGGCGTAAAAAAAAAAAGACGACGAGATTGCCGTTGCCACGGTATTGTACAGCTGGCTTGTCAAGCAGATTCCATCAGAGTGCTAGCCAGTCGACCACCAACAGCCCCGTCCGACAAACCCATCTATCCCTCCATTCGTCCCTTGACTTCGCACGCACTCACATGCCTCACGACCTGTCGAATGATACCTGCCCTGCGGGTACACGTCCATTCCAACCCCAATTCGAGAGGCACCACATCGATACATCAACAAAACCATATCAACGCTCACTACACACATATCCAAACAAGTTGAATCACGCCTCATGTGCTGCCTCATGGATATCTATCCGGTCATGAGAAAAAATCTCGCTTCTCATGGTTTGTGTTCATTGGCATCACCTGCCAAATATTACAGCCGGTCATGCATAACTCCTAGTTGCCGTCAGCACTCCCTGTTGGCACTGGATGGTTGGCTGCCAAGCACGTGTGTCCTTTCTTGGGCCGAGTTCCGCCGCATCGACGGTGCTCATGGCGCAGCGAAAAGAGAGACCGAACCTCTTAGTCGTAGATAAACAACCATACTACATATGGGAGGTTAATTCACATTCAGAGTTCACGGTTCGATATTTCATGAGACTTGTTTACGCACTAGAGCATTGTTTATGTCTTCGTGACAAATGACAGGCTGTCCATTTGTTGTGATTCTGAATCCAATTTGTAACACAAGTTTCGAACAAGGGGATAGCACATGACCCTTGGTAAAATTATCGGCCAACACTGAGGAGGACAGCGGCACGCCACCACGATCACCACGAAGACTCCCGCGCAATGGCATAGGGGATCAACCTTGAACCGCGGGGCGGCGTGGATCTGCGATCCAACCAGAGCGCTCAGAATTTAGTGGCATATTCGGGGTGCGCAGTCCTCATGGCGTGACACATTTCGTTACCAATGGCAATACGTTGGACCTCACAGGTGGGCTATGAGCCACATCTCCCACCTATGCGGGTTCCAGGAATTGAACCAGACCCTACTACAGCAAACGCAAGCATGGTAGAGAAACACATATCTAGTCTCCCATCAAATGCCAAACATGGAGCCCCGATTGCGTGACAAACATGCGAAAAATGAAGATTTTGCCACCCCCTCGCTAACGGGAACCTGAAGCTTATACCATGATTATTTATAAATATTTGAAATTAAACATGCATCTACTCGCATATGGTGGGATCCTAGTGATTTACATCCTCGGTTGGAATCAAATTCACCGAGAGTTATGATGACCGACCCCAGTCCGCCAAGTTACGACTTGGCATTCAGCCCCGCACCATATAAAATGGGCGCTAGGTGACAGAATGCAGTGTCGCCTGCGGACAACAAGCGAGGGTCTCGAGGGTCGAGGACACCCGGCGTTCAGAAAAACTTGGTGCCAAAGAACAACCAACAACAGTGGCCAAACAACGAGCGCCCCGAATGCTCATGATACCAAACCGTCATACAAGGCACCGCGATCTAATTTGAACCACCAAACCTTCCTCTTTCCCTAACTAGCAGCTCCTGAACGTCACCGAGAAGCCTGGCTCAAGGCCAGAACCCTCATTGCCAAGCCCATCCCTATGATGTTATTATGATATAATCATACCACCCAATTCCTGAATTCCACACACTGATGGGCGAGGAGACATACTGACGTTGGACAAATCAGCTCCAACCTACAATGCCACCGCCCCAACTCTCCCCCCCCTCACTCCCCCATGCCACATATCCTCTTATATATTTTATGCCCTGGGGGTCACTCCTGGGAGAACCGTGATACTAGCTCATTCTGTTTCACGCTGCATCATAGCGTCATCATAGTTCATGGTTCTGCGAATGTATCACACACACGCCCCCTGCTTCTCGAGGCTGTGCCGAGGGGTAAGCCTCTCCCGATTGGTTAGACCCGATCCCAGATAGGAAGGCGGGCGGAGAGAGGAGGAGAAAAGCAGAAAAAGGGCCGTGTGTGACGGCTTGAGGGGCCCAGTGAGGTTGTTTGTGGACCGAGTCCGTGGAGACGAGTTAACACCAGTCGCTAGATTGACCAGCGCTCGGACCAATTGTTTGGAGTCGCGCATGGATGGAGAGCATGATAGGGATTGTTGACTATTTGGTAGAATATGCCATTGTTTCCGGACCGCCTTTTAGTTGGTTCGTAGAAGTATAGAGGCTTGTATCCGCGGTATGGTGCCTGTCTGTAACTTGTACTAGTAACCTGAAAGAGGCTAGGACAAAGCGCGCCGAGTTATGTCCTAGCATTATACCGCTGTTATCCTCAGGACGTTACGCTCTTTCACCAGACTCGAGTAAGTCGTACTAGGTATTTCATCCCACCCTTATTCGACCACTAGTAAAAGGGTTTCCAATTCTCTAAAGAGCGTAAATCCTATAACTCACATCCCCCGTCCCTTGTCCTAGATGCACGGGGGGCTGAGAGAATCCATTCCCCTGCATCAACCTTTATCTAGATACAAGCCCATAATAAACTAGCGTGCCGGCGGCGGCGTTAGCTGGCACAAAAAAACTCCAACAACTCGAGCTACGTGGCACGGGTATGGTACACATACCTATCTGCCAGCACTGGCGCCCGATTAGGTCTGAGCATGCTTTGGCGAGTCGAGATGAATGTCCAGCCTGAGCTTGGTAAGGCCTAAGTGGCACGGAACGGTTGGAATGATGGTTCAATGAGGTAAACCTCCGTTTTGATATTTTTGTCACGGCTAGTTTGTAAATTCCGCTGTAGTCGTGAGATGTACGTAGTTCTGCATCTGATCTGACCCCAGGGAGTTGGCTTCAAGGTCGAACAGATTTCTGGCAACGAAATGTTACGTGCGTCGCCATTTTCGCTTACACGTTGGGTTTTTGAATTTCTATGGCTTAAACGGCTATGTCAGCCACAGATTCATGAATCATCCTGCAGTGAGGTATAACATATTACATGGTCTCATCCCTTGATGATATGAAAACCGCTTATCAAAAAAGTGGGTACGGACACTCTGTTGACAGGCTAATAGTCCGACTGCTGTTCAACACTCATCAATCAACACTACTGCAATTCCAAACACCGAAAACATAAATGGACTCTCCTCACCGTGTCTCAACGGTTGTCCGAATTTTAGTTACGCACGCTGCCAAGTACACTGTTTATCACGCCGCACCGGTTGGGGGGAAGGAAATATAGTGTGGCAACACCATGAGAGGGGAATCCACAGACCAAGTTTGCAACGAACCAGTCGCTCAGTCGCCTATGACCTTATCGGGGCGTGTCTAAATCAAGTTGGAACAAATGTGGCAGACGTGGGCGACAATAGCACCCGATGTGATACCTCCCCTGACAGAAGACATGATGATGACATTACCCGACCTTCTGACCTTCCCGCGAAACCAATGTACAAAGAAGCACCGGGGCGAGCCAGGATTTGAGCAGCTTTCTGGCACCTGCTGATGGTATCGTCTCGTAGTCTTTTCTCCTCCCGTATGATACCGACTGCGGATTAATCAGCACCTATTCTGAGAAGTCACCCAAGCCGACTAAACCTCACACCCCCGCGGACATTGTAAGGTTCAAACCCAACTCGCGTTTGGTTGGGCGAAGCGTGTCATAGAGAAGCGGTCTCGCAGATATCGGCGTTGAGCGCGAAGGGTTCGAAGGCCGGAAGAGGATATATTTACACAGAGACCTGAGTATTCCAAAAATATTGCGGGAAAATACAATACATCCTCGAATATATAGTGAATAATGGGTCACAGGAGTGACGTCACCCCAGCAGGATCGTTTGGGGGCCAAGCGCCACCCCTTACCTCCTATCTCTACATTCAACGACCATGTCCTCCGCAGCAACTTTGCTTGCCCTTCTGGCCGTGCTCCCTTCTGCTAATGCCCAAGTTTTTGTACGCAGAAGACGCAGCATTGGTCGCATTATTGCAGGTATCGTCGTCGGTGTGTCGTCAATATGTCAATCAGATATCAAACCCGATTCATCTAATTCAATATATTCATAGGCAGTCTCTTCTTTATCTTCCTTATCTTTCTTTGGATTTGCCTGCTCCGCCAGCGCAGACGTGCTCGTGCTACATCAGCAATTCCTCAACAACCTACATACGGGAATAATGGGATGGGCTGGTCTGGTGGCCCCTATCAAGGACAACATGGGATGGCGTCACCGCCTTTCGGTGGACCTGGGATGAATCACGTGGGTATGCACGGGCCTCATCATGGATTAGACAGACACCCCATGTACCCCCCACCTTACGATAATAATGGGAAACCTTGGAATGATCAGTCTAATCAATTCAACTATCCTGTGTGTATCTTTCCCCCGTTCAATCGTACAGAGCTTGACATCTTGTTCACCAGCCGCCGGATGTTCCCCCACCTGCTCTCACAAAGGTGAGAATTCACCCATATCCTATCATCAGAATACCAAGCATTCATCTTTTTCTCAGGGAGACAATAACTTCGTGGGAGGCTTCAAACATTGATTCCACCAACAAGTAAAGCCTAGACGGTATATACACCCTTATGGATGGCGCGGATACACTTCTTCTAACAAATATTGTACATTTATTGGAATTCTAACATATGGATATATAAATTGGGGATCTGAATATTGACTGCAATAACTGTTCCTTCTACTGCGAACTGCGTGTCTCAGTTATGTTAGGTTTTGCTGACACCGGTGGTACGGTTAGAACGTTCGGGATGGCCTCGACAGATCCAAAATGCTCCGTCCCCATGTCATTCGCTTCCATTCTCCACGCCATGCCCCTAGAGCGGTGGTTACTGTCTAAAATAGTGATGAAGGCGCCTCAGGCTACAATTAGTCTCACTCCCATTTCATTTTAGGGTGATTTCTGTTCATCATAATCGTGGGTGGGTAGGGCACCATTAGTCCCGCGAGAAGGTGAGGCACCACCTGCACTAGCAATATGATACGTCTCACATGAATGTATCCATGACATTGTTGAATTTAGTTCTTGGCCATACCCATCTGTCATACATTGGCATTTCAAATTATCGTGGGCGTGGGGAAGCACACGATCTATGGGTGAGGATCATTGAAGTGGGTTAATGAGCATCCTAGGGGGTTCGGACTGCTCCCAAAAAGTCTTGAACGCATTTGTACTCCATCTGTTCAGACCAGCTGGTTAGTCTGGGCTTAGGAATCTCTTTCCACTCGTGACTCGACTTGATCCCACTTCAGATCGAGCGATGCACAGGTTGTGGGACCAAGTAGCATCTACCATCTGCCTAAAAAAATACCTGTCTTCCGACGGTGTCTCGTGACAAGTCTGACTACGACGAGGATGGCGAATTCATTAAGAGTACATCGTTCATCGTCTTGTAGACAAGAATGGGTAGGGTAACTACCAAACACCATGCAGAGATCTGTGCTGGGATTGGTGTTTCCATGAGGTGGGTCCTCCTGCAATAGATATAACTTGATGGAGAAAATTTGGGTGGACGGGTTGTGTGTTTATGTTTCCGCAGACACTGTCGGTTCTTGTGCGACGTCAAAGCGTGACGAGTATCCTGAGCTGCCACATCCATATGATATCTTTGGTCCCGTTGAGTGATCAACGTCTGGGAAAGACGCCCATGGCCATATGGTCGCAAGGCAAGCACAGCTTCGTAATGGGCCATATGGCCGAATGACGAGCAAACCATCCCGGTCGATATCCTCGCGACAACACTTAGGGCCTCGGACATCAAAGATGGGGTCTACATGGAAGATACTGGGCGCTAATGAATCAGCTATAACTATATTTTTATGATCTCTAAATAATTCACACGATGAGTCAAGAGCGACTAGTTCAGAAGTCATCATCAATGTTTTTCCTGTGCCTCTTGACGCCTAACCTCCAAAATTGGCCGCTTCCAGTCAAGTTTTGCCAGGGGATTTTAGGCGTCATGTCGGTCTTTTGAGTTCGGGACTCTGGCACACGTTGACTTTTTGTTCTTCTCGTAGTATTCCTGTAAGTGCTGAACGCTCAGAATAAACATGATATATATCGCGTCAAAAATTCACGTCCTAAGTGCTTCATCTAGCGCAACTAGCTTTTTTCTGAAATCACGAGCTCAATTTCCCTGAACGATCCAAAAACACGCCGGCGGTGATGAAAAATTGAAGTTTAGTTTCCTCTTTGCTCCCAAAAGCTCTGACGTGTTGACGAGGAATTTTTCTACAGGACACTTGTAAACCATCTCCCTTAGGGACTTTTACCTGAGCCCCCTGTTTCTTTAGGGATGTTTATTGACTGCGTTTTGTGGGGACCATCCGTGTATTGACACTCGGAATCAATCAGGAATGTAATAGATGTAGCGGAGGGGCAGAAAAAATAGGTAGTGCACCTGTATAGAAAACGTGTCATGGCCTTGATGTGATACTTATGGCACCGGATTAGCCCCGAATTTGAAGAAGTGCAACCTCAAGATCAATCTGACTGCTTAAATAAAATTCCCGGCGCTGCCTATCACGAGCGAAAGATTTAGGCATTCATGGTTTAACATTTACCTTCCTTGAATCCAACACCAATATCCACAAGGTCGGCACACAAACTCGGCTATGTCGAGGGAGCAGATTCGAATTCGTGCCTCTCATATCCAATTCCAAATTTACGGGCTCTCCCTACCAACTTTCTGTACGAAATAACCAACACTGGATCTGATGCGATGGTAGATGAGCAATTGTTGGGCGGCGACTCAGCGTTGATCATCCTTGGAAAATGCCTAGCATTCAAACCCTATGAAGTCGTACGCTTGCCTTGTCTGTCTCTACCACTGCTTCTTCTGTACTTATCGCGACAACACTCTTTTTGTACCAGATCTCAACCAAGCGCCCACACCATACACATCCCACAACCCCCCCTCTATCACCCGTTAGCTTCCTTAGCGAGTTACTGGTCAACAAACGTAGGGAATAGAAATACGTCAATGTTACTGAGGGATCAACATACTAGTCCTTTGCTGTAGTAATTTCCGATCTTCGGTATGTGACTCATCTTTCGAAATGTACAGCGGTTTAGGTATGTTGATAAAAGGGAGGTAACAGTTAAAACGGCCTAGT
The DNA here is from genome assembly GCA_003315915.1 of Macrolepiota dolichaula. NCBI lineage: Eukaryota > Fungi > Basidiomycota > Agaricomycetes > Agaricales > Agaricaceae > Macrolepiota > Macrolepiota dolichaula. The sequence continues at coordinate 12,733 of QFDT01008668.1, read as the reverse complement.
GTTTCCAAGACACGTTCTCTAGAACGGGCCAGACTTGGTATAGGGTTTTATGGGAAATATACCGAAGTCGAGAAGGTGACTCCCTCTGGTCCACTATGACAGCGACCGTATTAGATTGTGCTCCCAGCAAGAAAAATCCGGATCTGCATTCATCCTTATCAAAATCCTGTGGCATCACAATAACGATAGGTGAGCGATCATCCCAGGCGCTCAACTCTTCAGACTTACAACAGCCTCTATGCGGGGACAACACTCTTTTACTCTGCGAAGAAGTTCTTGGTCCCATTCTGAAGTACCCTGCGTGCGAATTAGATGTGATAACCGCTAACACGTAAATGTGAATAAATGAACGTCAATCGCTGTAGGATACAACTCACTAGCTGACGAAGGTGCTTCAGAGGGAAGTCCATCCGATAATCAGTGTCTGCGAAAACAAAGGCAAATGCGGGGAACTTGAAGCCATGAAGTACCGCCAACAACTCATCATCAAGTCCGGATTGTTCCGAAAGTATGCACAAGAGTTCTAGGATAGCGCCGAGGGTATATCGCACAGCTGCAAAAGCATTCCGCCAAGTAGCAGAAACATCCGCCGGTGGCCAGCTGAGTGTTACCTTCAGCAGTTGATTGATATCTTGGTCGTCTCGTAGTCCTAGGCGAGTTACCGATATCGAAGCAAGCCCCATGGAAGAGCCAATGCACCGTAGTAGTGCTAGCACAAAGTCTCGGACTCTGGCAGCCACTGTAACTCCGTAGTCACTCACAAGCCTGCCAATGAAGAAACGCCCTGCACGGCTAGGGTCGGTGAGATAATCAAGGAAGCTTGCGTGGAAGAAACGCAGAGGTAAATTGGCGGCATGAGAAGGTTCAGGAATGTTGACAACTGAATGGAGTTGTCGCATGGCAGCATAGAATCGCGCACGGGTGATACCCAGTAGGTTACATAGTGGCTGCACTGCTAATGATTTGCTGTCGCGGGTACGAAAGGTAGATGCCACGAATATTTGGAGGACTGTAGGCAAATGATCGCTGGGGATTTGGGAGAGGATGCGAGTGTAGAACATGTCGAGATTGTATAGGGGGTTTTGCGAACCGGTGAGGCATGAGGACTCTAGAAACGCAACGACCTCGTTCAGCCGCTCTTCAGGGTCATGTCTTTCTGGATCTTCGATGTGCGTGAGGAGGGTATCTGCAAGAATAAATAATCCGGATGTCTTCACAACAATCTTCTCAATAGCAGCTTCTGGCGGCCAATAGCCATTGATATCTTCTTCTACATATCCCCTGTACTGATGATGTATGTCCTTGAGCCGTTTACGAATGAAAGTTTCTGCATCTCTTCTAGCTTCCTCCGATTCAATGTGGAGAAACTCTCGCCAGCATCGGATGATGTGGTCAGGTTGAGCAAAGATCCGTTTGAGATGCAACTCTGGTCGACTATGTACAATCCAAATGATAGGCAGGGGAACATTAGAATTAAGGGTGCTGTTGATGAGCTCGATTATCTCGAGCTGGGCATTTTCGTTGTCGCATTCATCCAGTCCATCAAGAATGATGACACGTTTCCGCTTGTCCGATAACTGTAGAAGTGGCTGAACGATCAACTTTCTAAACTGCACTCGTGGCGCCTTCTCCAGTAAGTCAGGATCCGCGGCAAGCCTAGCCATAAGAAGAGGCTGATACCCTGGGAAACGGATAGCGAGTTGGTAGGCAAGGGTGATGAAGACCTCTACATATTTGTATCGCTTGTTGGGTCGTGAGAAAAAATAGACAGCCCCTAAAATTTCTTGTGCGGCGGCAAACTCGGCAACTGTCTGAGCAACAGCAGATTTACCGACACCAGCGTGTCCACTTAACCAGAGAAAATCCCAACTACGAGAAGTATTGAGGAGCCATTTCTGTATTTTCATGGTGAGTTTGTGACGGGTACCAGGGTAACACCTGGGCGGGGGCCATCGAGCAGATGAGTCAATGTCCGCCCCTTTTGACATTCTCTCATAAAAAATTTGGAGCACTATGTCAAAGTTATCACGTTTGCCACCACTCAAAAATTTTGATAAAAGTGGAATCATACCCGGTGTGTGACTCTGTATATTGTAAGAATGATCAATCATTGTTGATTCTTGAATTACCACATTACGGGCATTCGTGAGGATGCCTGAGCTCGATTTCATCTCCACTGGTTCCGGAAATTTTTGGTCCATGTCCTCTAGGCGTTTATTGGCGACCGTTGGCCCTGTTTTTGACCTTTGTCGTGGTTTCGACTCTTGAGAATCTGCCCCCTCAAAGTGGCCGGAACCCAACGTTGTCTCCGTGGAAGATTTGAGCTTAGTAGAACAATCTGGCAAAATATGGGTAAATAAGGATATTTTTTCAACGATAACGATGAGTTAGTTATTTCACCAGATTTTAGGGGTGACCCTTGGTCAACGATGTCCGAGCTGAGTGGGAGGTGAGCCTCCTTGTGGCCTAACTCCAAAGACAGTTGGGTCCCGACTCGCAAGCGCTTGTTGACATGGACATCAGATATGCCTCTCGGCTCCATGCCTCTGAAGAGAGCCCTTTTGAGGCCCGTACGAAAGGACAAGTCTTCGGTATGCCCCACTCTGCGATCGGTGTCTCTGATTGGAACGTGTGTAGTCTGTACGTCGTCGACACATGACACTAGCGTTGTTCGAGTTGAGTAGGAAGAAACCCCCAATTGTAGTTTAATGAGCATACCAGGTCCCGGTGATGGGGTGCGACTATATCTTGTGAGTTTCTCCAAGTTGAGTGACATGATTGGAATTGGCGGGGGAAGGATATTTGGGTGGGTTGTGTATTGATAGAGGAGGGAAGGTGAGGGAGGCCGTGAGACCCAGCCTCAAATTGATGCCATGTCATGACGCTGGGCATGGACTGCGGTGTTCATATCGTAATGTCCTGGACTTGCCTGTTGGATGTTTCATGGGCCTGAAGATTGAATCTTGATTGTGGATGATACAACTGAGGATGTGCCACGATTTCTAGTTTTCAGACTATGGTATTTGTGGTAACGGCAGGCGTTCCGCGGGCTTGCTTCCACCACCCGCAGAAAAATTCATCATAATCATACTCACACCCAGCCTGCTCGTACGTAAATTATCCATGCTCTCAAAAATACTCATGGGTGATAATCGGGTTTTGGTTCAATTCAAAAATTGTTGTCCAATATAGGCTGGTTGGAGACCTCCCTTGTAAATTGGTGGAATTACTGCCACTTGACCCCGTACACAAACAGAGACTGACACCCTCCAATTGTGGGGATAGAGAACGGGCTACGGATAGGCTATAGAATAGATTCCTATATTTCGGAGCCAAAGTACAGACAATGTCACATAGACCAGACATGGCACCATACGTAATACCACCATATCATCACACTACTCAGCTCGAGCGTTGTCTCATCGCTCGCTGAGCCAACTTACCCGTTATACACTATGATCCATTCGCGCGTCCTCCAAACAGTAAAGACACCTAAGCACTGACCCTCTTGGGTGGCATACGGTCAGACCTTGGGAGCTTTGTTGTGATACCAGCTGTGGGAAGGGTAGCCATGTTGGACTGCCAAGGGTTTACAAAGCTTGTGATCGCCTAGATAATAATCAATTTGAGAGCAATCACAGATAGAACTCGGCGCACTCCAAGAGCAAAGACAAGGATCCGTTCGGTGGGACTATTGCTTCCACCAAGGAATAAATATCCATGCACGTATAAGTAGTATGCACGCATTTGAATGTCGCGACCCTTATGATCATCATCGGCAAAGATGCAGCCATCGATTGGAGTGCCGCCTGTATACCACAAGTTGGCCCCTTGTTTGTGATTGGCATAAGCAACCACGTCGTCGGTGATTTTTTTGATTATCTCATCTACATTGACAGGCAGTTGTAAATCGCTAGTCAAAATTTCTATGGGGTAGTGGCAGCAACAAACCTGCTTTATACACAGGACTGCTCTTGCTGTATATTTGATCGTTGAATTCAAAACAAAGAACCACACTCGACTCAAAGTATTCCACTCACTCAAGAATATGCTTCACTACCCAGCCATGCACCTCGTCTTCGGTCGCGGGGTACTTATCGAGACTGAATAGACTAGAGAATGGAATAACGGGTCCTGGTTTCTTATATGGAACGGCCGTGTTGCCGCCATCGTACTGGAACCCATACCTCTCATGGAACATTTTCTTGGAGTATAATTCGATCCACTCTGCCAGTCGGAGGGAGCCGACATCCTGTGGCTCCGACTGTTTCTCTTTACGAAGCCTTCCACCAAGGATGGAAAAGAGTGCTTTGGTTTGCGCTTCAAAGGGGTCCTCCACCTCATAAATCATCTATCCGCCCCTCAGCGTGAGTATACTCTATTAATGCGGTTTGACTGATGCCATAACTATACGTACCATCATGACGTAGATATAGAGTACAGACACGATGGATTTACCTCCATCGACTGTATCCTGGCCGTACCAGCACTTGAGAATACAGGTTTGACGAACTCTGTTAACCCCCACGTCCGGAATATCTATATTCTTGTCGAGGCGGTTCGTGACCCAGGACTTGCCACTACCTTCACTGGTCTTGATGATTGTACGGTATTGTGTAGTCGTATTCTGTTTGGCTTGATCTTTGACAGAAGTCAAAAAGTATTCAAAACGTAGAATCCACGATGCTCGCCTTGCACAGATTTCATGGTATTCGGAATGTTGAGACCACTATAATTGGTTAATCAATAAATGCAATTTTGGGTTCTGCGTGACGATACTTACGTAAACAATCGTTCAATGTAGGACGTGAAGATATCCCCGGGCTCGGGGTCAGGAATGACATGAAGAATCGAGTTCAGGGAAAGAAACGCGCTCTCGGCGCCCTTTGCACGGTAGGAATCGGAGGGGTAGGGGGGTGCTTGTGTGAATGCATAGCCAAAATGATTCTCGAATTCCTTCCTCCCAACTGCATTTAAACTTGCTTCAAGTTCCTCTGGATTTTGAGGTTGACGTGCCGGACTAACGTCCTGCTTTTATATCAGGATATGAAGACACAACAGAGAGGATGTCTCATGAGCTCACCGGCAGAGGAGGTGCAGTGCTGTATGCAACGGCGTCCATAGCTCGCCGCGCCAGAACTGTAGATGACTCAGTCCTGTAATAGACCTAGGAAATTTCAGACGGATATCTTCTGGGCGACAGAAGGCTACTTACCCCGCAAAAACAGATGAGTGCTATATTGGGACGAATACCATCACAAAGGAGGTCCCCGTAAACGTAAATTATGGTGGAGTTACACCTGATGGAATGCTTATTCGCTTTCCCAGTCATATCGTATGACTTGTTGTAGGACGATTCAACCCATTTGGTGCCGGTGCCACCACCCTCAATAATTTTACGCACGTGCTCGTATAAATCATGGGTAGGCTTCTCTGTAGGATACAGTCAATAATTGAACTTGCAACTGTAGGAATCGCACCCTTTATCCTTTCCGGAATATCAAGTGCACTAAATATCTCGGACTTAGATTGATTCAGGAAAAAGAAGTTTAAAGCGGCTTACGAAAAGACTCTGGTATCTAAGTACCATGTGACTTGTTTCGTGGCCGGTGGGACAACGTCGCAGAGCTCCGGACCCCTACGGCCAATGAGCCGGGGATTGCCAGTACCGGTTGGATGCTCAGAATATTCATAACCGTAGGTGTTCTTGAATTGTCTGGCTGCAATTTCGGGAACTACTTTTCTGAGATCTTTATCCCCTGGGCTTCCTCCGAGATCCTTTTGACATTGAGCTTGATATCGGTGATGTATAGTTAAATCTCACCCTCAATCTCTGACGTGCATCTTCTTCCAATTGCGCACGAAGTCTGGAGTTAACCAGGGCAATTATATCGTTCCAAGAGATAAATCCAAACCCCATGATGAAGGATCGTTTATGGCGTTCAGACCAGTTGTTATGAGAGGAAAGCTGAATCAAAGTGATGGGGTTCTGAGGTACTCAACGACCTTACCAGCCCCAAATAAATGTTACACAAGAGGAGTCCCCAAAATCAGCGTGGAGAGGGATATGTGTTGTCCGAATCATCTCCTCAGTTCTTCAGATCAGCAGCGAGACCGATACGGGGTGTGCTATATTGATTCTGCTGTCCCACATCCGTTGGAGCAAAGCACAATAAATTTGAGAGAAGGATATTCGATCACCCCAACCCCTCTTCTAGTCCGTCTATCAAAGACAATAATAGGAACGCCACCAATATAGCCTCATAAAGAGGTTGTGATACTACTGGCGAGATTACAAAGACTGGTGGAGTGGAAAAGGACATGGTATAATAGCGCAGATTGAGGCCCTCATTCACTCAGCTTCGATTCATTCTGACAGAGTATCGCACTCACACATGGTGGAGTATGTAGCGGCGCAACCGAGTTGTTCATCCTGACAGGCGGAATGGGTCCATCATAGAAGGTTCCTCGACATTTTGAACATGGAGAGGGTATGAATGAATGATTTTGTATCAATCGGTATTGGCGTCAGTTAGAAGTCAATGAACTTGCAATTCACTTGCCCAATGGTTGGTGTCTTACGTCGATTGGACTCTTTTGGTTCACTAGTGTGAAATGCATCATAATACTGCCCAAATCCTATTTTGTACTTGTTACCACGTAATGAAGCATGCTGGTGGTATGTTTCATGGTTTGGTAACGATACCCTTAGGTGTGGGGAGAAAGATCATTACAGAGAACGACCTTCTACAACCCTGTGTAGACGGAGCTCAGACTACTGAGGGCAAGGTATGTTCAGGCCAGGGCATCGCTTTGGGGAGCTCTATCAAATGTTTCTGTGCCGGGCCACAAAAGATCTCTAATGAAGAGTTAGTCAGTGCTTATCGGTCTCGGTTACGGACACGGCCGTGAAAAGGTAAGTGAAAATTGTGTCAATGGCGAGACACATACATTCATAGTGTCAACCTAAATACACCTACTCGGTTGAGCGAGTGGCACCTGTAACCAAAGGTCAGCTGGTGTCTAGAGAGCTTGCGATTTGGATAAGCCTTCTCTTCCATTCTAGAGTAATCCTAATTGTATTGATAAAGATCCGGTCCCGTTCTCTTGGAACTAGTAACTTATTCAATTCACCACTGAATGTGCATAGAGAAAGGCTCCCAATCATATAAAAACCCGACCTCAATCTCGTAGTGGATTGTCTATCGCTTTCTCCTCCAAACCTACATAACACACGGATAAGAAACCAAGATGAAGAAACCATATTCACAAGTCTTTGCCCAGCTTGTCAAGAACCTCTGCCAGGCAGCCAATAAAACTCTTGACAAAGTGAGTTGACCGGGTGTCCCACGGAACTGGCTCATAGGTTTGCATCTCAGCCCATAGAGCTTCCAAGTCAACCGACGCTCGGCCACTTGGAAACTATCTTCCGAACAATTACTTTGGCCAAATTCGAGGAAACATACCATTACAAATTTGCTCCTCATGCTGCACATTCGCACCAGACTCGAGGGATACGTCTCAAAATCTTCGACCAATTCCACAACCTCGAAGACCCTAACAAGCCAAAACCGAGCCCCGACCCAGGACCCATCCCGGATGACCGTCAGCGTAAGACGTCTCGCAATGCGTGCGTGTGAATGTGATTTCTTAGCAGATTTTGTAGCGCTCCCGACAATTCTCGCCAACTTCAAGCAAAGTTTAGTGGATCTACCAGGATGGGTCCAGGGTCCGTAGACTGGCTGCTTCCTGTCGCTGATTGCTGTTATTAATATCTTTTTCAGACAAAGCTCAAGCACAAGGTGTTGGGTACCTCGAGACAGTGTTCGGCAGTGCAACCGTCCCCAACGAATGGACCACAAACCCACTGGGTCCAACTTACGATCGTGACCAAAGTGAAAAGTATCTGGACTCCGTCCGTCTTGACTCTGTCTTTGTAAAGGTTTATGGGTCGTTAACGGATGCAGGCGTCAAAGCAGAGATCAAGGCTGTTTATTGCATGGGGGTGAGAGTCATGTTCTGAGATCATCATCGGAAGTCTGATGCGATGGTTGTAGGCCTATTACCAAATTGAATCCGCTGCGCGGGTTGCTCAACGAAATCTCTGGAACTTGGTCTACAAACAAGCTAAAGAGCTACTCGGACCAGTACGTCATCACTTGGACGTAGATACTCGTTGATTTATCAGTATCAAAGCCTCCGCCCAAGATCGATAATCCTTCAGAGAAACAGTTGGAGGATGTAATCACCAAGTATCGCGACATAGTGTTTCTAAAGGAACACCGATTCCCTACCGAGGGAACCCCTTCTGATCTGGTTGAGGATCTTGGACGACCTGGACATCTATTCATTATCAGGGATGATGACTTCGCGAGCCTGCCCCAACAGATCGAACAGTTCATTTTCGGGTAAGTCTAACAAACAATGGGAATAGATACCAGCTCAGTTCTACGCCCATCAGCAACGTTCACCTCCCTTCATGGTCCACTCGTAAGCTTTTCTCTCGAAGAAATTACGACAATCATTCATAGTTTGAGTCAGACGAAGTCAAGTCGGACTTGAGGAGACAGATCGAAGGCTTGCTTCGGGGACCACCCCACGACCCCGGCAATAAAGGATGGGTGTCAACCAAGTACGATCGAACCCCTGGAACTCCACCACATTTGGAGTCCCCCGTTCTGAATATCAAGGGAAATTTCATCCATACTGTGTCCATATCCTCAACTCGGCCGGATGTCAAGTACCGGTGCCTTTATTTTTACGCAGTTTTCTATGCTTCACCATCAATGTGGGAAATTTTGACTAAGGTGCTACTTTCGACCACCTACCGAAACGCGAGGGGCCTCATAGAGGTTTTTATTGATGTTCTTCTCTTTTCGATAACTGACTCTTCTGTTTATTCTAGCCCCCCGCCCCTGATATTCCGAATCCGACACATGCCAACCTTGATAAATTGGTGCTGCACAGCGCTCTCGACTACCAATTCAGAAAAATCTACCAGTTCGATTACAAAGGGAAGGATACCAGGCCCTCCGACAAGGTTGGAGATACCATATACTTCGCGAGGGTTGGCACCACCGCTACAGGGAAAGACGAGGTTGCTGTCGCGGATATCGTCAACACCTTGATCAGGTGGGCGTCGTTCTCATTCATTTTTCGAGTTATCTACTGATGGTGCCATTTTTTAGTGCTCTCAATTTCCCCACATGGGACGACAGTAAGTGTTCGAGGTTCTGGGCTATTTCTAGTACTGCTACTTAATTATTCAACAAGAACCTGCCCTACGTCAAAGCATCCATGACACCTTCACTAGGGATGTGCGCAGGTGTCTTGACGGGAGTGGGCTCCCAGCCAATGCGTGGGATTCCAAAAAGCATGCTCCCGAGTATTCGTACAACGACGATGGCATCCTCCTTGCCAGCAAAAGTGTCCTGATATATTGCAACGGTTCGATTTCGGTCAGTGGCCGCGAGCTTCAGAACAACTTTGTTTACTTTGCTGGGGTACGGTATCCTCCAATCACTATCGACACACGAGACCTAATACAAATTTACAGATCTTCTACAAATTGGAGAATCCTTGGGGCTAAGCTTGTTCGTGTGTTGACAGCGCCAGACGCAAGATTGTATTCTATGGTGATTCTTCCCTTACCTGACGAATGACTCCATGTACTTTAACTTTGTGTACTTCAATTTGCCATCGATGCCGTTCGTTATCTTCACCAAATTGGCTTTGACATCAGGTTCTGCCTGTATGACTGTCGCAGCTCGAATCCAACCTCAAGGTGCTCCCCCGAAGGATTGAGAGCGCACCAAATTCAAGCAAAAATGGGCGCTCTAAATTTCCAGTCAGTGGCAGTGCGCGACAGGGTGAAAAAGGAGTTACACCGCAGCTCCTGCGGTCTAGCGGGCACGTGCACCTCATTCTCGCATACGTATTTTCTCTGACCGATCACCTTTGTATCCCTGCGTACCGCTTTCTGCTGGACTCACTTTTTCCACACTCTATTACTACATGAATATCCATCTCACCAATGTGCTTAAGAGGATAAGTTCATTCGCTCGCGAAGGGTGGTGAAAACTGTGCATTGAGATCCGTTTCTAAGGTTAGTCTGTGATTTCTCGCAAAGATGCTGTCCAATCTCTCCTAACCTATAGCCCTCGGTTCCCAGGAGGTATTACGAAAGGTCGCTGGCCAATATCCCCAAACCAGGATTGCGAGTGACCCCTTTCATTTTTCGCGTGAATGGATTGGACAAAATCAGCGGTCTCATAGTCACAAACGCTCTGCTAGCCTGGGAGAGTGGATGATAGGTAGTAGCACAGGTACAGACGCTAGGTTTGTTAGCGCTATTCAAAGGCCTACTCAGAAGAAAAGATCTTTGTGTACCCTGCATCAAAGATTCTATCGGTGTCGAAGTCGCAAAGCAGTCAAAAGCAAAGGCACTAAGTCAGGTTTCGAAACAAAGCTAAAATGGACGCACAAACCCCAAACGTTTTAACCCTGCAAGTGTTATTCATATTCAGATCGGACCTACATGATCATTCTTTTTTAGTCTACCTCCGAACGGATAGATGATACATTGATAAGACGATATCAGCGTAGAGACTGAGAGACTGATTCACGTCTCAATCACTGCCAATCACAAAAGGCGCTAGGCTACGCAGCGTCGGTTTACTTCAAGCATCGGGTGAGTGACTTTCGCGACCGCGAAAGCGGAATTAGCAAACTCTAATCGATCTTCCTGCGCGGGACGTGTCCTGTTTTATTGCTGCCCCTCTACAGGTGGTTACATTGAGTGTGGAGAACTGCTCACCTCAGCGTCGTCTACACAGTGACAAACAACTGAGGTGAGATCAACTGGGTCTTCCTACATAAGTGTGTTTATGAAAGTTAGTCCGCATCTCTGCGGAATGTTCGCGTAGAAATATGAATATGAAATGTTCGTGAAGGATCGACCCTTACCCGATGAAGCATCCGACTAGACACCGAGTGAGTAGGGCAGAGGGTTGCTCGCTCCTCGCTCAACATGTCAGTTATGTCGCAAGGCAAGGAGCTGCCTGGTGAGGTTCTTATAAATACGAGTCGACAAAATGCATTTCAACAAGCGAAGAGGGGGAATATATACGCATAGTAAACCTCTGGTAAATGTATGTGGACATCAAATCATCGCTAAAATCGGTCCAGGTCTGTAGCCGTCTGTTGGAATACGCAAGTGTCGATAGTAATAAAACTTGATTTTCCACGACGGAAAGAATCCGGCAAAAGAGGGTCAACAAATATCTGTAATTCGACGTTGTCACTGTACAAGTACATTAAGTTCAGTTTGGCACTGCGTTATGTTCCCATTACTCGCATGTGTTGGATTCAATATAAAAAACCTACGAGGGTGTCTGAGATGATTAGTTAACCTGAATATTGTGTATACACTTACGCCAGAGAAGTGGACAAAGCTGATGTTAACGGTATCCTCTCCAATCGTCCAGGTCCCGTTGTTATGAATGAATTTGCCCTCGCCCCTGATAAGAGTTGTTGATCCGTCGCCGCAGGGATAGTTCTTGTAAGGATAGTCCGTGACGTTCCATTTATTCAGGCCCCAGCCGTTATTTCTATCCAGCTTGTAGTGAATTGCCTCGAAGAGGTCCTGACGTATCTTCTCATCTGATGTGAGGAAGTGTCTTTAGCTATCCATCAGTATTCCAAGCAGGGTTGCGCCTACCTGTATGAAGAGGGGGGAAGTTGTTTCTGCAAAATCGCATATCTGTCAGTGTATGAAAGTGTTCTACTAACCTTTGACTCACGCAGTAATAATCCTGTTAATCCAATTCCATATCTTCCTATCATCCCAGTTTTCGAACTCTCCCGTCTGTTCTATGGCCCAGATAGGTGTCCCTGGGATACGTGTTTTGGGACTTGTTGCCTGATCCATGAGTTCATAGCCGAAGTGACTATAAAACTCATCACGGCCATAACGACCAAGGAGGATACTGAGACGAGTCTTGTCAGGTAAGGTTGCCACAGATGTGTCGGGCTATGAACCGCATGAGATTGAACTGCTAGATATGCTACGAGGATTTATTCACTCACAGTCTTCATTACAACAACCAAATTTTCGCACAGCTTCCTGAGTAGATCTTTGCGAACAAGAGCAGCGTGATTGAGTGCCTCGTAATATGTCTGCTCGGAACGTTATAATCAGTTGACGCGCATTTCATGGGAATGGACATACGCCGAGGAAAAAGACCCAAGCGATTGATATCTTTACACCTTGGTCGGTCATCTTGGAATCACTACAGAATACAATGAAGCCTTTGCATTTCACGACGTTGAAAGCTTCGCCTTTGCGCTCGCTGGTTCGATCAACTTTGATACTTCGCCAATTTCCTCTTTCATTCCCGGAGACTATTTGTCGGTAGTAGGACGCCATCTCCCTCAACGCATTTGCTAGAATGATTTATCGGGATGTAAATCACTGACGACTCCAACAGATACTCACCCTGTGCCCAATCCGGCAGCGCAACCATACTGGGCGTTGGGTATGAGAATCATGTTCAGCTACCATCGAACACAACATACCTGAGGATCTTTGTGGAAAGGTAAGGCTCAATATCCCTCATATTTTGGTCTTCGAAGTAGGAAAGAGCGTTGAAAGCTCTGCAGAACAACGGGGGGTCTTGAGAGGCTGGAGAACCTGACGGACGTCGCTCGTAGTCGAATCCGAACTGATTCCGGA
>QFDT01008659.1:0-34418 GCA_003315915.1 Macrolepiota dolichaula | reverse complement strand
GTCCTGGATGTTTACCAAGCTTCTTTTGAGCCATTGCCACCGCCCCGCATCAATGGCAGTTACCACCATTATCCCACCCCTTCCTTCACTCAATCGCCGCCTCTCTGTGACCGTGAACAGAGGCCTAGCCGACGGAGCCAATATCCTCGGGGATCATCAAGAAGTCGTTCTCCACCACGAATCCACTCGCATATACTACCACCCAGAGATGCGCCTATGTACCACGAACCTCCTCGCAAGCGTCACCGTGGCTCCCATTCGCCTCCTCCGACTCATGCTGGGGCCTACGATTCCCATCCTGGTTCGCAGCATGAGCAGTTCCCTCCTTCCCCTTACTCATCATCAGACAGAAGCGACTCCGCTGAATACTCTCCGCGCTCGCGCCAATCAATGGCAATAGGCTCCCTCCTTTCTTCCGGACCAAGTAAAGAAATGAACGGGGATATCCAGGACCGCGAATGATGGTGCACATGACCACAGGAGCCGAGTTCTTTACACCATTTTAGCTTGTGTTGATTCATGATTCATCGTCTTGGCCGAAATGCACATATTTATTCTCGCCTTGCCTTCGATTGTACTATATTTGCCGATACCACTGCGGATTCTTTTCTGCACTTTTTACTCATGGTCTCATTCCATAGTTTACTGACTCATGCTCTGTTGTATGTAATGCTTGCTTGTAATATGGCCCCCGGGTATTATGTTGCGCCACCGCACAGGGGTACATAGTCGGATGTTGTCAGAGGACTATTTTTATTCTCAATACTCTGTCTCTCTGTCTCTCCTGTCTTGGCTACAGACCCGTGCTCAAAAAAATTGTCTTGACAGCATGTTAATTATATTTCCTGTGCCTCTTGGCACGACCGATAGTCGGAAAAACAGCTGGAAGGTGCTATCATGTCCTACATCAGGCTTCAGGTTCCACACGTTGCATATATCCGGTCCTATTTTTGGTTCATTCGTGATACGGTCGCTATATATTCATCGATATCCATCTCATTTCAAGTGTGGAGGCGTTTACGCGCGCATCACGTCAGTTTCTGGCTTTTTGGTCCACTGTTGCTGTGATAGGTAATGAAGCTGGGGGGTTGGATACCAAAGTGAATCCATTCCGTTTGGTCCGGTGCCGTTCCAATCTCCTGACTGAGAGCACTATACTTAGACTTCATTCATTTATTGACCTGGTGATGTCGAGCCCGCAACACGTGATTTACGCGTGACGAACAGCTGGGAAAACACGCGTCTCTCCACCATCAAGCTCTTGTACTGCTAACTGCTAATTTTCTTATTCGAATATGTCTGAAGACGAGTTTGATAATCTACCCGATATTTTCTCGGGTATCAGTGAAGCAGATTGGTCGAGGATCTTGGACCAACCTCGAGAAGGCTTCGATGGACAACAACACCTTCGGCAACTAGAACAGGGCATACCACCTCACGCCAGTCCTGTGGGATCAGCAAGATCTACTGATTACGGAGACGATGGTTCCATGGATGCAGAAGTTCTGGCCGAACTTGATCGTATAGAAGAGAATGCCTTACAGATTCACGGAGGATCATCCTCATCCACAACAACTCATGGTACAGGTTTGCTTCCCACGCGGCTGGCATTGAAGGGACCTAACGGATGTTCACAGCACATCAGGCTGCTACTTCAAGACACCATGGTTCTTTAAGTAAGTGTCCTAATTGGAATGCTGTTCTGCCATATACTCATTCAGACTAGGAGGTGAATATAGTCATAATGATCGCGCGCATAGAACGCTCACACCGAGGCGACATTAAGAATCTACAAGAGCCGAGATCGATGGTGACCCATTACAGTCTCGCTATTTTCTGGATGTGAATACCAACCGTCAAGGTGTTCGGCCACCGGCTAGCTTCGCTGAAAATATGATCCAATCGGGAAGTCAGCGTAAGTAAACAAATCCTGTATAGAGGGAGCAGTAATGACATATAGGGTATGTAGGGCCATCGGTAATAGAGTCCACATGTCTGCCTTCAAAGAGACCCCGAAGTGAAATTTCCAACTCTGGGCACAAAAAAGGGAAAATGGGTGACAGTTCAACGGTCCAGCGGTTAATTGAGGCCTATGAAGAGGAGTTGATGTGCCCCATGTGAGTTTCTGCTTGCGCCAAATTACCGATCCTTACTCATTTGCCTTAGATGTTGCGACCTGTTGTAGGCTATTTTCACCTAACGTCACAAGGAGCCATTACACACTTACCTGAAGTTTAGCTACGCATATCGGAAATCCGTGTGGTCATAGTTACTGCGGTGATTGTGGATGGCAATGGGTTAAAAAGAATGTGTGTTATAAAAAAGCTACCTATTTATTTGAAATACTAACCTGCAATTCGTTTCAGAAACATGGACAATGTCCTGTTTGCCGAGCAGACCTTGCCAAAAGCGAACCACTCATTCCAAATATAGCGATGGACAGTGTTGTAGAGAAACATATAGGACAGTTAATCTCTGCTGGTGATGATGAATGGAGGCCTTACGGTGCTAAATTTAAAGAGCGGAACTCACGAAAAAGGTAAGTTGAAACTTCTTATGAATTTGCTTGAGGTATATGGGCTGACCCGCGGCCGTTCCTTTCACAAAGCAAGTGGAAGGCATCCGCTGGCACTAGGATCAAGACTAAGCGAACACACAGAACGGAAATGCAGATTATCATGGTCGAAGGGCACACTGCTGGGCCACTAGAAGAACCAACAGATGATGAATCTTATGTTGAGAATTCATCCCAGGAGCAGGCCATAATGGAGCGTACCACCAGTCGTTCTGATCGTCAATTACGAAATAGAAGGGGGAGAAGAAGATGAACTCGAGGTTTCATGGTCCCTCTCTGTTGACCTTGTCCAATGTTGAGCTCGTAAGTCTCTCCTGTCTTCTGATGTCAGTGCTTCATATATGTGAGACGGACAACTCGCCTGAGTTTTGTCTTCGATGAAGTATGATCCATACCCGTGGTATCCTTTCTTCACCGAATTACACCGGGAACCCTGTAATTCGTCGCATGCGCTGTTTCAGACGATTACTATCAGCTTCATCGCGCTGGGACAAGGGTTCAATTGCAGTTGAACACGCGGGCTTGTGATTATTGCACAGGCGGTTGCTTCTAGAGCCCCCAGTATTGGATTCCTGATGGACTCTTGTACTGATGAATGTCCGTTTCGTCTAGCGCTTGTGAACACCATATCGATTGCTGTGTCTGGTTGATTGGGACAATTTGATCGGGGTGCGGAAACGGAGGTTTGGCCTATTTTCCTGGGATCAGTCCCCGTTGGTGAAATAGTGCTCTCTTCACTCACTTGGAGCCAAGGACGTGTGTTCATTCACTCTAATACATCATTGTATTTTTGGGCTGACTCTTGATGGGTATGTTCTTGGACTTCACCTGGCCGGCTGTTGACGCTTATTAATATCCCATTATACAGCCTGATTCATGGTCAAAATGTCTTGATATTTTTAGCCCTGCATAATGATTTGACCTTGATCCTTTTGCCCTGCATGTGGTGGACGCACTCATGAGTATCCGACGACTTTTTGGAACAAAATCCCTGAAGATTCACGATCTTCGCAGGAATCCGCACCAGTTCGTGGAAGCTATTTTCGCCTAGCAGCCTGTCAGACATCGTATCCGAGCTGAAGGGCACTGTGTTATCAACCTGCCTCAGCCTGTAAAGTAATCGCGATACCATCCAACCTGGCCTGGATCTCAACTTGGATGCTTCCATTTGGTTAGCTATCCCAACTTGTTCCCAATGAACCTAGAGTGCCCAGCATGTTTTCACGGTTCGGAACACTATTCGTTTCTGTCAAACAAGAAGTTGCCGCAACCCTATTTCGTGACTCGAAGTACACGGGAAATACAGTGGCAGTAGCTACTGCCGTGCGGTCGTGGCAAATGAGGGTCTCAATCATTCTCGATCCCTTGGCTTCGACCCACACCACCATCTCTCAACCTTGATCTAGTCCATTCACTATCCATGTTGGGGACTCCTAGCCATGGAAGGATGACTTCTGTCCTATCCCCGGCTGATGTCTATCCTATCCGGGCATCGGGGAGGAACAACAGATCCTCTGTATCGTCGACTCCCAGGCCCATAAGCAAGGACCTGGACCAAGAAACCTTTTCTTCGCTCTTTCCTCACGTGTACGAAACGTGTTTTTGCGATGATCAACCCCATTCTCATCTTACGCTTGGGAAAAATTTTGGACCCCCAAAAAGACCAAGAAGACCAGGAAGACCAGGAAGACCAGGTTCTGGACCTGTCTCTGGAGGCGAGGATGTTAGCGTGGGCGAAGCGGGTGTAATGGGTTGTTCAGCGGTTGTGCTGGACAATTCAGGAAGTGGAGATCGCTGGTACACACAACCTTGCTAGGTTCCTCGATAAGGAACTTACGTACCAGATCGCGAGCCTCGCGGGAGGGATGTATCGTCGGCTCCAATCGCAACGAAATGCAGGGAGGGCGCCCAAAGATGCGGTCCGACTTCGGGGTGAGGAGTGAGGAAATATCACCGAGCGTCGTTCCACGCAGAAATCCCGCTAGTGAGGGACATTGCCGCCTTGTGATGGATTCCGCGAACAACATCCAGAAGATGGGAGACAGGGACGGTAACAATAACATTGGGCTCAGTGCCGAAGACAGCGGAGAGGTCGCAGAAACCGCTTGAAGCTACTTTACGAGATCGCGAACTCAATGTAGTGGGGACGGAAGGATTTAAAAAGAGGTTAAATATTGGTGGGAGATTGCTGATAGTCATAATATGCTAGTACTGGGACTAGTCCTGTCAGGAAACATATCAAGGCGGTGAATGGCGACGGTAGTAGTAGTGGCATAGAGTTACTGTCAGAATTCACGGAAGAAGCAGGTCAGAAGGTAGATGACTTATAGCGGCTTTCCACCAGGCATCGGGGGCGCTCTGATGGTATCCGGGGGTCCTATTCCTGGTTTTTTGAACTTTCTTTTTTGAGTTCTCTGCCTATTGTTGGTTCGTTATGCCCGATGAATACGTGTATTAGGAGAACTCTCCCTATCCTGATTAATTCTTGTGGCAAGTACTCCTAAGATATTCGGGCCGCACTTAAGATCCGTCGTTGTCTGGATCCTCTTCCAAATCATGTCCTCTTGATCTCTTATGTGACCGGTCCGAAAGGTGGGAGATAGACTGAGCGACGATATCGTCCAAAATTTCTGGTGGCAAGTCATACTCCGAACTGCGGACGGCAATAGTGTAAGCCGCTAGAGGAGATGGCGATCTATCAAGTCAGGTCGGGAAGTTGTAAACAAATGGGCGAACCATCTTCAATCTTCTCAAGTGATTGGGCAGTGACAGCTTGCTTTTTGCGTAGATCTGGAACCAAACCCGAATACTGTTCAAAGTCTAGGATTACATGCGGCGGAGATTCAGCTTGTGAAGAAAGACACTAGACTCGATCGTTCTGCTCACCCGCCTTACACGCCCTGACAAACGCACAGACCTGGGTCGCTTTGGCTCGACCTCCTTTGTGTGATGACAAGCCAGATATGGCGAAACGCATGAGCTCTCCCGTCAAATCCGAAAGCCCAAGGAGGTAGTCTGATACAGTTAATGGGAAAAACTGGGGTGCTGATAAATATAGTGTTCGCTCGTGTAGGAAGGACGTACAGGAACACCCTCAGGAGACGATAGAGAGCGCTGAACAGTTTCAAAAGGTATCAATGTACCGTATTGCAGGTAGTGCGCAAAACTGAATGCTTCTATGTACTCTTGCAAACCTGGCGAGACTTGGCGTTGATATCTCCAGAAACGGTCACCAACGAGTTCATGTGCAAGGCCGGCATAGATATTCTGAACCTCGCGGAGCTTAGCAAAGCCGCGTTTTGCGGCGCGGATATTAGACGCTTCATCGTCCTCGAGGGCGATACGGTGTAGCAAGAAAATGATTTTCTTGGACAGATTAATGATGTCGCGGCTGGCCTGACGTCGATGAGAGATATTACGGAATTGAATAGAGCGAGCTGGGAGACCTTGATGAGACGTTCTCTCCTGTCGTTGTAGTCGTCAATGTCAGCTCTGAAAGACTCAAAGTTTGCAAGGAAAGCACTACGGTCGTGCTGGATGAGAGAACTCGGCATGGAGGAGAGCAAGATCGGGTGTAGTCACGTGGGTGCTAGTGACATCGTTGTTGCAATGTTCCAGCTCTGTGTTTTCTCCATCTCACCGCCATGGCTTTCGCTCCAAAGTCAGGCTGCCCAATGTGCAGCATAATTTCATCTGCCTCACACGCAACTCCAAATTCTCCCCGCTCGCCCTCCTTCCCACCAGGCTCCACGCAGCCCGAAGTTCTCTGGCGTGACGACAACTTCACTGCCTACAAGGAAAAGGCCAATCCTGTATCGTCCAAGGGCCATATCATCATCGCTTTCAAGTACGCTGCCTATCCTTTATATTGTACAATTCACTCACATTCAGTCACCAGTCTTCATGTGCCATCGATATACACCTTAGTACGTCAATGTTAACTCCGCAGCACCAGCCACCAAGCTCATCCTTCAACTAGTCGTCCACAGACCTCCCTCTTCTTGTCAACGTTCGCAATCTAGCAACTCGCCTCTTGACTTCTCTCCTCCCAGAAGCCACTCCAGCGTCTCCCTCAACTGCCCTACCCGCCCAACAAGCCAACCCGGCATTTCGCATTGGCTTTATCACCCCACCCTTTAAGGATAATAAAATTCCAGTAACAGATCACCTTCATGCTCATGCATATATCACACCTGCGGACCTCATGGGCTGGTGGCGAGGCATCGGATATGGACCACTGGCATGGTATCCCATTGACGACCTCATTGCCGAAATCAGGTTGGTATCCATCTTCTCCAGAAAATCGAAATAACATAACATTCATCATTTCCCCAGAGAGTCGGTTTCAAATAACCGTGTTAAATCTGGCTACGAGAATCGGACGCGGGCGCCCATTGATTTTGTGCCCGGCGCGGGTGCTCGTTCAGGGACAGCCGACGGCACAGAAACGACGGAGCCGGGAATAGCACCTCAGATAGAGTCAATGGAGGAGGGCCAGCCCTCTCCCCTCACCTTATCCCGGACACCCTCTCTTCTTACTCCGCAGACTCAGATACCCCAGCTTCATGTGTAATATCCGCCGTATGAGTCCAGAAATATCCTCTTTACCCATCCACCCACTCGTTTACCGCCCTGTAATCATTGAGCATTTTCTGTAGTAATTTTTCCTTTGATATCTGATGGACTCTGTTTTTGTTCATGATCAACTTTATTTCCTGGGTACTGGAGCTATCTATGTGTTCGGATTAATCAAAACACTTGGCAAACGATGAATATATTTCTGTATGGTCATCCCCATCTGGCATCCATGGTGTATTTGGCAATATCATTTGACATCACTCATAACTCAGGCGTCTGTTCCGGCATGATTAGGAGATACCACCAGTTCGTCAGTATCGTGAACTCTTCAAATGAAACTGATGTTGACGCACAATATGAAGATCCGGAGAGCAAGGTCGAGAGTGCAGCAAGTTGGTCATCGTTGAAGCGCTTACAATCCTCATGCCAGGTATCTTGATGTGTTCTTTTAAAGTTGCTTGCGCATTTCCGCACCGTCGTCGATATCGGGATCTTTAAAAGATCGTATGAGTAAATCACCAAAATGCCTCGAGTTGACAAAAAGTAAGGCGGACCGGATCATAAGTATGCTCCGCCAATACGTCGGTCAGCAATTCAGGCATCCACTTCTCCACTGTATATGGATAACTTTCCACCAGCGCGCATATACCCAGAATCGCCGCATGTTTCTGGCGAATAGCTTTGTTATAATTGGGGTCATTCCGACCCGGAATATGGCTGTCCTTTAGCAGCCGCACGAATCGATCCTAGAGGAACGGGTCGTGAGAAAGCAAAAGCTGGGGAGCGGAAGTAAGAGGCTCACTTTGAGCGTCAACACGCTGCGCCGCGGCGATAGACGTAGAATTCCGGAAAGTGTTCTAGAAATGTGGTGTGAGCCGTCAGAATAAGCGGAAAAGGTGCGAGTGACCAAAAGCTGATAGACGCCAAAAATATACCATGAGCGAACGCATGGGTACGCGCAAGGAGAAACACCTTCGCAATTGTAGCCGCGAATCAAAAAATACTAAGAAAGTGTACGCCATGGGAAGGAGAAGGAACGGAAGCAGATCCAGGGAGCGACAAGTAAAAGTGAAGACAAAGATATTCTATGCCAAACCAAGACACACAAGACTTACATGGCTGCCATCTCCCTGACTTCCACCACTTCATCATCAAGGCACTTACAGAGTACCTAAGGAATTCCTGTGAGCTTCGAGACCTTCGAATCAGAAGAAATCTAGCACTGTAGTAGTGCTGAATTCATTGCACGCAGTTGTCCTTTGGGCGAAATTTACGGACACTGGAGATTAGATGCATCACTCACCTCTAGCATTTCAACGATTTTGATCTCTTGTATCAACGGAAGTTGTCGGAAATAGAACACTGCACGCGGTTAGTATAATGAACCCCGCCGTTGAATCCCAAAATCCAATATACAATCGATATCGATATCGTGAGTGGGGACGGGAAAGAAGCTGAGAAGCAACGATTCTCGTTGCTGCTTGGACAGCGAAGGGGAGCAGAAAAGTGCGGAGTCAAATGTTGACTAACCTTGAACCAGTGGTAAAGCTTTGAGCCGTACTTTCCAGGACTGTTCATTGGTAGAGTAAGTGACCCAGACTGACGGCTGAGCCCAAGATAACCCACAGGAGAATTCTGAATGGTATGGAAGATCGCGTCCAATATGGGGCTGACTAAGGGCACAGGAGGTGTTACGCCACACATGCGAACTAAAAGACGGCTTGCTCTCGATGCAAGGTCATCGTTATCGTTGACTATCGATTGACCCGTCAGACCTCAAAAGCTGGTGTTAAAAGACGTGCTCACGTTCAGTGAACCGGAATATCTCAGACTGGTAGTGATGTAATCAGCTCAACAGAGGTGAAGAGACGGCATTACGCACGATCAAGGGCAAAATGTAATCGAAGGCCGAGATGGCGTGGAGATCGTGGAGTGACTGATATAGCCATTTGCACACGGTCGTTCCAACTCTAAATTGTCAAAAAGTGATATTAGCCAATCACCGTCTCCTTTGAGTGCGGTACCACCTGACATACCGATCGTATGTAGATTGGAAAGCCCGAACTCCGGATGTTCGTTCTTTGCGCCAAGTTTTGAAGCGATCAACTAACTGAAGCACTCTTGTCCTGTGGTAAGTGCCTCTCATTCCCATTATGTCGTAATCTGTTGGAACCACTTGACACTCCCTAACAAAAGCCTCCGTCTCCGGATAGGATGGCTTGGGTTGCCACTGTATGGCAGCTTCGGTAACGTCACATTGTATGAACACGTGTAGAATTCTTACCCTTATATTCTCAGAGAAAACAAGTATATCTCCAATGTAGGCGCGTACCTGTGAACGCCGTTAGGCATAACGTCAATCAGAAGAAAGAAGGGAAAACACAAACATCGTCGTGTTCGCTTGAGATCTCAGCCCATGACCGCTCGACCGTCTCATCGGCCCACGCCAAAAATTTCCTCCCTAGTTCTTCGTAGAAAGCTCTGTAAAGGGTGGCGATTTTTACGGCGTCAAACGCCATCTCTGCATTGTAGTCCAGGGATTTGAATGCCGTGACAATATAATCCACCAGTGGTTGGATCCGTCGGGGATCCCGATGGTAGAACATGTACTACGGCGTTATGACTCAGCCCCGGCAGAAGGCACATGAGCGCATGTTGCGTACCTCGATGAACGATGACCAAATAGGCAAGGTGTCCGTCTTGATGTTCTGCGAGAAGATCTTTCTCATATGGGGTACGAACCAAGACCATAATGCCTCCTGCTTCTTCGCTGGCCAATGCTTCGAGCCTGGAAGCCAAGGCATGAGAAACACAATCTTTACGAATAAGGATGACATACCCCCCAAGACGCCTGCCAGGAGTTCTGCCGCGGCGCGTTGTTTGTTCTGATCCTTGTCAGTGATATATTTCTCCACGACGGGTTTGAATGCAATGAACGGCTTGTCTTCGAGAAGTTGGACTACGACCCGTGAGCCATATTGTCCCCGTAGCTGGAAAGATGACATACAAATGGATTTCACGCAGGACACGTTGTCTTGGATCATGGCACTTTCGTGATTTTCCTCGGAGTAATAGACAGATATTCTTTCCCAATATTTCTGATCGGTGGTGAGTTTGAGGACTATTGACACAGCTTCGTCACTTGGAGGGTCCCAAGATGGAAAGGTGGATTCATTGGGGTCCGGATGCAAGTATAGATCTATGGTTTTTCCCCATGTCAGCCATCCAGGGGGATCTTTGTCATAGAATACGCTATAGATGCTGATTGAGCTGGTAATCCCTTGCCTTCTTTTGAGATTTCACTTACGGTTCATCGGTCACAACAGTTATATCTTCCGGAATCTTATAAGCGTTGAGAAATTCGGCTGCTGTTTGGCGGGCTGGCTTCAAGGGAACGGGACGTTTCAAGGGATTAAGATTCCGCATAAGTGCAAGGTCCGCGGGATTCTCGCAAGTCGTCCGTAGCTTAACGAACCGAAGACTCTTCATGACGGCTCTTTGAGCATACTACAAAGATGGTGTGAGCCAGTTCAAACGACAATTGAAGTAGGTCCTGACTCACGTATCGCTAGAAGGGAAATGCTATTAGGCGAAGTTTATGCCCTAGAGAATAGGTGCTTACAATTGTTGGGTGATTATCGTAAACTTTCTCAAGGAAATAGCGCATTGAAGCAGCGTGTATGGGGGCGTCACGCCGGACAAGTGTCCGCAGGCATCGGATAGCATATATGGAGTAGCGCCAATGCAGCTTCCCAGAATTTGATAGGCCCAAGACATAAGTTGTCTGATGAAAAGATGTAGATTATTTGATCGAGGGCGGGATGAAAGACTTACGATTTGCTTTGTGACTTCGTCCATCTTCTTTATCCTCTCCTTCCTTTGCTCACAGCACCGACGTACAATTTCTCGATCCTCATCTGTTTCAACAAAGAGTGTCTTGAGTTGGGCGAGCGCTTCGTCTGCCCTTGGTTTAGCGATATCGTAGATGAGATGGCATGGTTCGGAGAAACTATTGAGGCCTGGGAACACCATGATTAATGGGTGTAGTGGACTAGTGAATTGGCAACACACAATTTTCGAATACGACTGAAGAGCAATTCTGCAGAGAAGGCTTCTCATTGTGTTGACAGCCGAAGAGATGTTCCACAGTTGTCAGAGCAAGAGCAGGCTCTGCGAGAATGAGTCACATGCATCTGGAGGACAACAAGACACAAACCAGAGAGCGCATATTTCCCAAAGGCTGGATAGTTGATTGTCCAAAGTGCACCCTTCATTCGATCATCATCCGCTCCTGGCTCAAGGGCCGAGAACAGGATAGGCAACGAACGGCGCCTGACTCCGTCATAAACCTATGTTTGTCAATCAGAGGTTCCAGGGGTTGAGATTACATTGAGGCATGCGTACCGTTGAGACTGCCTCCAGAACTGACTGGCCAGACCTAATGAGACTGAGTGCGGGAGAACCACATCATGACTGGGAGCGACGCACTGTCGGATGATAGGGTAATGCCAGATTGACCACTCAACCAGATCGTCAATGAGGCTTTCTTCCAATGGTCCCCGATAACGCTCGACACAATTCCACCTCAAGCGAGCAGATGCATAATATCTTGACCATGATTCAGAAAGAGGATGGATGGAATGATGTTTTATATACCTTGCTCTTCTGACATAGACTGCTCGAGGCCAAGTCTTTTGTCCGATATAAAGTCGCGCAATGTTCTTTTCTGAGGTATAGCTATCTCCATTGACGTGGGAACTATAATACCAGGACGTCATCAGATTTTCTATGCGACGGCTGAGGCCTAACTCACCTATCTCTGCTATCCGCATATTCCAAGAAGTATGTTCGCATCGATCTCACCTGGACAATCATAAGCGATTTTGACTCCAAGAACTTGCGAGAACCTCACTAGCATCTGCACAGCGTCAACTGTATTCTCTTCGCCTTGCTGCCTCAGCGAGACAGACGCTTCGTGCAAAAAGTGTCCAAATCTTTTCCTGAGATTTGTGATGAAAATATAATCACGGTCCAAAGGGTCAGTAAGACAGAAGCCAGAGTTGATGGGTTCGACATTCGCAATCATTTCTGGAATCTCATCCCTAGGAAATACTTGGTTATTGTCTCATTTAAAAGCCGCATATATTCATCCGCTCACCTGATATCACTTGCATTGATAAGGTCTTCAAAATATTCTTCTGGAATGTGCTCCTTGTATAGGGTCGGAATTCCAGCGAAGGCATTGCGAACGAAGGTAAGATATCTAATCGGAGGGTAGAGTCAAGGCCAGGTAGATGAGGGGAAGGAAGGACAAACCGGCAAAAATCATTTCTCCACTTTGCATCCCTCGGCACATCTGTTATACGTACATCAGAAAAACGTTCGTCAGGCGGTGTGACATGTGTAATATATACCAGGCTTCATCAATGCCTCAAGGAGATCCAAAGTTGGCTCCACCAGATCCCGGAAGATTTCAAGAGCAAATTGAATTTCTCCCTCCGATGGTACATGCCAGGAAATCTGCAGAATGCAGCATCCTTAGCGCTTTCACGAGGATTTATTCGGAGGATCCACTCACCTCTACCTCATCTGGAGCATAGCATTTGCCCCAGTAGCGGTGGTGGTTCCTGCGGAATTCTAGATAAAGGTCCCGAGATAGGTGAATAATCCCAGCCCAAGAGGGGTGATGGTACTCACCTTCACTGTTCCATTCCGCGGGGTTCACAAATTTGTTCTCCAAGGGATATGTATGAGTCAGCGTCAAAAGGAGGCTAGACAGCAGTTTTCCAGTCCAAGAATAGCCTCGTTTAGATAGAGTCTTGTCCCTGAGAAAACGAAGCAGAGGGATGAACTCTTCTTTGTACTTTAGGACCTGACACGAACCGTCACATTGAGCTGAGAATACTGTGGTTAAAATCACATACCGCACGTCCATCACTACAAGAAGAATCAACATAAGCTTATATACTCCACAAAGAAGAAGATACCGTACTTGTAGACAGCACCGCGCAATATCGCGAGATTCCAGTGTAGAGTAGCATCAGACGGCAATGGACGAGACGCAGAAGTTGTCCTGAGAGAACTAGCACCATTCTCAAGTTCAACCTTGATATTGTTAGTACAGAAAGGGAAGAACTTCGCCAAAGTCTTGACGGGGTTCGCATTAGCAACACATTCCACGAGCTGATGAATTGCCCGGACGGCATTGGTTCGGACATTGGTACTAGCATATTCGTAGACCATTTTCAGTACCATGTCGAACAGTGGCTCAGACAAATGGACACATATTTGACTACATGCTCCCGCGACCGCGTCGACGACCTGGACTGCGGCAGCTTTAGAAAACGCCAAGAATATGGCCGACAGGCATACCTTCTGTAGCACCTCCGCTTGAACCATTCGGACCTTCTTCAGGCAAGTTTTCGAGCAGCTGTATCACGCGCCGGATAAAGTTCGCTACCCAATCTGGGAAGCTTCCCGTTGAATCCTGTCAAGTACTGAGTAAGTATCATAGCCGTGTATTCATATATGAAATATGAACCTTCAACAGTGCATCTTCTTCGCTTGTCGTCAACTTCGGAAGCAGTTCTGTGAAATCATCGGTATCATCAAGAGAGAAGGCAGGCAATGTAACGGTAGATTCCGGCGGTAACGTCGGCTCCGTATTGGTCTGAGGTATAATCTCCTCAAAACCAGTGAGATCTCCGATGGTGATGTACTGCGAAATCTCGACCAGGAACGATGTAGTACACAGCTAAATTAGGTCGTGAGTTCTGAGATCCCGTGCAAAGTGGAAAATTCAAATACCGTTTTTGATGGATCATTCTGGCCAAAAGCGTGAGTAATGTACCAAGGCGTTCATGGCGGACGTACGAGATCGATTCCTGGGATGAGAAGCTGGAGAATGGGTACCAGATGTTTGGCGCCAGCATAGTGAACCCGACGGGAGACAATAGCAGGGGCTATTGCACCCAGGGCTTTGATAACAGCAAGCGTTCGATGGGTCTGGAACAATCTAATAAGCATGTTCTTGAAATTGTAGTACCTTGGGAACACACCTCCGTCAACGTCTCAAGTGAGGGAACAGCACGTTCTAGAATAGGGTCGAGAATTAAATCTGGTTCCATCATACACATAGACTTCAAGCATCCTTGGATATTGTTCACAACCGACGAGTCTTGTGAAAACATCGCCAAAAGTGCCACCGTTCGCATGGACTTCACGAGTTCGCGTTTCATCTGACTCGTCAACCTCCGATTCTAGCGAAATCTTCAGAATTACGTTTAACAGATAGTTCTGTGCCTACCATGGGTGTCTTGCAGTCTGGCTTCTTCTCCTCGAACCAACCTATGACATATTCAGCTGTGTCCATCAGTAGCAAGATTGAGTTAGACATACGCTTGTTGAACTCGGATGCAATACATTTTATGAATGCACTGAGCTAATACGAACAGGCCTCAGGATACTAAAATAGATAAGAAGAAGCGAGCTCACATCTTGTGTCCATGTACCAGAATTCGAAGGGTGGAAGAAGCTCTCGGTCGAAGCAATCAGTCTGGCGAATGAGTCAAGTGCCTTCGAACCAGCGAGATATGTCCTTTGAGGCACATAGGTTCTCTTCTGTAGCGGAGACGAAAGATAATCACCCGGCGAAGAAAAGCTGTTCTGATGTTGAGGCGAATTCGTTCCTGAGGGAAGCGGGGAAAAAGCAGGCGTAGGAGCATTTGAAGCAGGAACTGGAATACCATCCGGTGCCATTGAATAGACAATGATCCTCGCTAAAGATACTAGATAGGCCAGTTGAGACCAGCAATAAAGAAGATATCCTCTAGCAACTTACGAATGCGCCATTGCGGCTTGGGCAGTCGCCCAATCTCAAAGCCAGCGCTGTTATCTGCCGAGGGACCGGTGGTGAGTGATCCTCCATCAGCAAGAGATATTTCTGACTAACGCATCAGCAACGTCGCAAGGAGCCATCGTTAAAGGAAGAACT
The DNA here is from genome assembly GCA_003315915.1 of Macrolepiota dolichaula. NCBI lineage: Eukaryota > Fungi > Basidiomycota > Agaricomycetes > Agaricales > Agaricaceae > Macrolepiota > Macrolepiota dolichaula. The sequence continues at coordinate 19,272 of QFDT01008659.1, read as the reverse complement.
CACCCATCGAGGCAAGACATTTGCACATCAATATGTTCCATTCGTGCTCAGAGAAAATGCCAACATCTTTATACAGACCGGGCCAGTAGGATTCATCCCTCTGACTGTTACTCTTTGACCAGTTGGGTCTCGTTTCACCCTCTGAGATGGCATCGTCAGGGATCTGTGCGATTTTTCGTGGATCGCTGACTTCAGGAACAACATGCATCTCTGCTAATTTCGAAAGAAAGTGTAACATCCGCTCATCATACTTGTATGAGTTTATGGACTCCCATATACGGAGTAACATTGGAAGGTAGGTTTGGGGATGGGAAAGGGGCAGGAAAGTCATGAGGTAGTAATGAGAAGATAGGACGCTCTGCCAAAAAGGAAGTCAGAGCGGAATTGGACTTAAAAATGGGTTACACATACATCCAACTTGGTTCCATCAATAAGGGGTACGAACGTAGATAGCATGTCATTGATGGCAGCAGGGTGAAAAAATCGGCGAGAATTGTCGGCTATATAGCCCATACACCAAGATAGTTGACTACAAAGACCACTTAGTGAGCTCACAGGGAGGGGAAGAACGCAGAGATGGCTCACGTATATTCAAACTGCCGCCGGGTCAAAAAGAGGTCTTGACAAAGGATGTCATAAATCGGCTTCCATGGCAATCTTAAATCCTCCACCGTCAGAATCTTCTTCGATCGCGTCAGGAGCCTAAATCCATCAGCGGTGCTGGCCACAACATGCATAGGCATCCCGGGCGTAACGCTGAGCTCATAGTATAACTTGGCAATCTTGACCCGCTTGTCCTTGGGAATCGGATACTTGAGCGACACCCAACTGAAAATAAACCATCAGTATTGTTTGTCCCAGATGAAAAGCCGAATGCACGAACAGGTTCAACATGGTATCCCACTGTTGAAATCCGACGTCATAGTCCTGCGCTTCCACGGTTTGGCTAATCCGCAGTATGATGAAATCAAGCATTTTCTGCATCCGCGACTGAGGTTCCACAGAATACGGTAACAGACGCGTGAGGTTTTTGAGTTTCTCTATTTCCCTATTGCCTTTAGCGTCGGCTATGTCTTCTGGTATGATGCTGTTACGGTGCTGTGGCGAGGGTGGCGAGCCGTTGATGGCCAGTCTACCGATTTCTGGCAAAGCCATGGCTTTGGAGAGAGAGAAAATGGGCGCGAAATAGAGGGGCTGAAAGACGACGCAAGCTGGAGGGTTTACGACGGGGTCTAGGAGCCAAAAGCTGTTGAGAGTTCGTGTACGAGAAATCCCAGATGCAATCAAAAAAGTTAAGAACGGGCGCCAAATCAAACTGAGAAAACGACGAATAGGATAGTAGTGGCTGGTGTAGTGGCAACAGAGCTTCGAGCTGAACGCGTAAGGCAGGGGACTGTGGAGTTTTTTGGAGGTCAAGCCAAACACCTGATATGGAACAACTAATTATTACAACAGTATCACTATTGTCCTCCCCCAACGGTAAATACGGCCACATCCTGGAGCTCCTTTATGGCTCGCTCACGAACCGTATTCCAAATGGTATTTCGCTGTGCCCGGACATCACCCAAGCCTTCTCGAATCTCCCTCAGCCGTTCCACGTACTCCCTTCCATTATCCCCTAATTCCCGTAATAGTAACATCGACTTTTGTAGACTTTCCAGCTGCGTCTCGGGCTGGCTGAAATGTGAATCGTGCGCAGCAGGGTCCCCATCATTGTTGATAAATATCTTGTGTGTTGTCGGCGTCAGGTCTGGGGCACGAATGACCCTCCGACTTCGGTCATCTTGGTCTTCCCCGTTTTCATCCTCGTCCTCCATCTTTGGTATTACTGGCGTCTCTGGCTGCTTCTCATCGGGGTCCTCGCTCATAACCTGCCAGAGGCGGCCCAGTGCATGTCGAAGCGTAGCCTCCCCCTCAATGAGACCGTTAGTTGCATGTTCGAGCTCGTCGAGCAATTTTGAGCGGAATGTATATGTCACAGATTTGTCGAGCACGAAAGATGAGTAGCTGAGATGCACAGACGTAGGTGGGGGATATGGCGACATGAGCGGTGGTGAAGGGGAACGTGAGAGATGGGGGAGAGTTGGTGGAGAAGGGGACCGTCGTTCTTGGGGTAGCAGCAGCTTCAGCCGCTTTCGCGCACGTTCCTCGGCCTACCCTCGTCAAATTCACTCTTCAGGTCTGGGCTCGGCTGGACTCACCTCCCACTCCTCCATTCCAGGCCCCCACGGTGTGATTTTACCCCTCCGCACCCACCGCGCGCCCCTGGCAGTCTTACACCCCCAATTACCAGCCTTAGATCCAACGCCCAAGTCATCGTCGTCCGAGTCATGGCCATGTGAGGGATAATACCACATATTGTGGTCACTCAATGGTACTGAGGGCAGTTCGTCCGCTCTGGCAATAGGTTGGCTGAGAGTCAAGGATTCAATGGGGGTGTACTCACTCAGGACTGTCGAACTGTCCATAGCGACGTTTGTGGTTGCTCATCCGTTGGATTTCGAAATATTATATGCTGAAGACCAAGGGAGGGGATGAGCGAGAAAGTGGGAATGAATTGGCCAGGAATTAATGGACATTGTGGATAATTTGGGACTTCGGCTATTTCCGACACCCTTTGACTGTTTGACAGAATTCCAAAACACTCGATCCGCTCAAGAAAAGTACTGTGCGTATCTAACTGGTGGCAAATCGCATGGCCACGCTCCGGATGCTATTGTTCCTTCGAAAGCCGCCTCAGAAAACCGAAAGAGACTCATTGCTGCGCACGCCATCTCCATCTAGGTTTTCTAGTCAATACTTATCTTGAAAGAACCACGGACAACACACACAGGATTCTCTGTGTATAACCCAATTTGCTGGCTCAAGAACACACATACCAGTTCCCGTAAAGGAATTATCGTTCTTCTCTTCAACTGTTTTCGTAACGGACGATACAACGCGAGGTCTCGCGTCTGCAGTGCTGCATGAGACAATCCCATGGTCTTCCCTTGTTGAACACTTCAACCTTATTGTGAGCAACCAAGAACACTTACCGAGAGTGCATTCCAAAGGCAATGTCCCACGAGGATCTTGTCTCTAAGCAACGGCTCAACGTCTGCCTTTACCTCCTCAAAAGACCGGGCTATAATTTGTCTCTCAATCACCAAAATATTCACTTGAGGTTGGACTTACCCATCATCAAATCATCATACCTCAACCCAATCCCAGTCGCCTGAAAGTGCTCAATCGGACACCTACTCTTCCGTGAGCATTTGCCCACAATACATACCAAGACACGCTCGGACTAACACTGGACGAACATAGCTGTCGTAAACCGGTCGATTGAAATAGTCCACTATCGACACTCGCCTCCCAAAATTTCAGCACAAACCAATCTGCACACGAAACCGCTACTCACACGACCATCGGGATCGCTTCCTGTTCTCCATTAACCACCCTCTCTTCAATAAGCATAGTAACCACCGCAATCGCCAAATAACTATAGCAAGATGATCAGCAACTCCCAAACGACCTGAGGAAAAAACCTACGACTCGCTCGACGGCGCTTCTGGCGACAACGTACTCCGGCTCTCGTACATTGCGTGAGCCCAGATCCCACAAGTCACCTTTGATATATGGACTCATTATCAAAAACCCCTTCCTCCCCATTCCAAAGGCCATGTGGCGTGAATGATTCTTATTACGACGTACTTCCCAAGGAAGAAGATCACTTCGTTTCGGCCCCTTCTTACACTCTCTAGTGGGCCCAAAAGAATCAGCGCTTCTCCATATACTGCTGGGTGGTGCAGTCCTGGCTTCCAATTCCTGCTAGTGGTCAATTAATCACAATGATTAAGTACTAATACGGAACCATGTACGAAGGCTGCCTAATATCGAACTGTACTCATGGTAAATTACCCGGAAAGATCGGTAGGGATATAACCCATGGGCTAGATGACAGATCCACTCTCAATTCGAGCGATCTGCAACCCTCTGTTGCAGAGAGTCCTGCTTTGTTACATCATCCTTCACCACTCCATCTTCACAATTCGAATTCACGGGTTACTGGGCCCATATATGTAAGTCTACCCCAATTTTGTGCTCCATCGCAGTCAACTCATTGGCTTGAACGCCTGATCCGATTGCATGTATGTGCACCAAAATGTTGTTGATCGCACATGCGTACCCCTGAATCGGAGTGGCCCTCACTCCTGCGGTCACCCCCACCCTGATCCGTATGCACATCTCGGCGGAGACTCAAGTGTTCAACCACGGGTCACAAGAACCATCTTTCCGAACAGTAGGTCTATAAAACCACAATACATGAATACAAAGCTCTCAAGGGTTCTCAGAATAAGGTTATCTAGTGGGGAGCAAGTTAGATCAGCTTTGGGAACATGCAAGATGACATACACTCTTGATATACATTTTAGAGGTCCGCTGGCACCTCAACAGATTTGGTAGGCTTCGTTCCCTCTAATCTGTCACCCTCCTTCTTAGCAACGCTGGCGTTTTCAAAGCTCTGCATGCCCGTAAGGCCCCACCGCCCCATCATATCCTTGTCCTACGCAAAGTTGAGTGCACCTATTCAAATAACGGAGAAAAGTATCTGACCTCATCCCATGGTGAACATGGAGTAGTAAGCATCTGTTCACCAGTGAAAACAGCATTAGCACCCGCCATGAAGCACATAGCCTGCTCGGCTTCACTCAGGGTGTTCCTTCCAGCAGCAAGTCGGATGATAGTTTTTGGAAGAACGATGCGGGCCGTTGCAATGGTACGGACAAGGGTGTGGTGAGGCACACGCTAGGAGGAGATATCAATTTAATTGAATGATACGGTCAGGATGTCTCTATACCTCATTGCCCTCGAGGGGTGTTCCAGGAATAGGCACAAGCGCGTTAACTGGGAAAGATTCTGGATGTTCGGGCATGCTTGAAAATGTAAGATATTTGCTCTCAGATGCCCCTGCACACTCACCAAGACACTTCCCAGATTAAACCGACGCGATCGGCATCCGACTCGCCAAGTCCCAAAATTCCACCAGAACAAACACTAATGCCAGCTTCGCGAACGGCATTGATTGTCTCAAGTCTGTCATCATAAGAACGAGTGGTGATGACCTGAAGTACCCTGAGTAACGGTTCGAGTAACGATTACGAAGTCATGGGCTCACCTGTGGGTAATATTCTCGAGAGGTATCCAGGTTATGATTGTATGCAGTAAGACCACTGGTGGTGGTGAATTAATGGTGGCCAGACAACTGAATGCGCTTGGACATACGCTTCCTTGAGCTGACGCGCTTGCTCAGGGCTCAGCATACCCAGCGTAGTACAAACTTCCATACCCATGCCGCGGACCTCGCGGACCATCTGAAGAATCCGGTCGAAACCGCGTTTGCGACCAGATAGATCCCTCCATGCGGCGCCCATGCAGAACCTGGTACTGCCGTTCTCCTTGGCTTTCCGCGCTGCCTCGATAACCGGGTCCAGTTCAACTAGCTTGGAGGCTTTGGTCGGCGTCGAGTATCTCGATGATTGTGAGCAATAGGAGCCTGGCGTATCCATTAAATACTATCCCCGAGGAATCGACAAGCGGACCTACAGTCCTCACTGCATCCGCCAGCTTCAGAGGTCGTTTTAGTGATAGTAAATGGAATTCAAAGTGAAGAAACGTACTCTTGATGTTCATGAGTGTGCATAGTTGAATTTTACTGGGATCCTGGTGTTGACGATGAATTGAAGCAGCACGAAAAACTAAATCCATCAGCGGACTATCGTAGATCTCCTTGATTTCCTTCCGCCTCCAATTGTGTCGGGTGGCCTTGACAGCATGTTCAGAGGGTGCCGTTGCGTGGGTAGCCAAAGCACGGCTGAATTGAACTCCTGCTCTTCGGGAAGCTGGTGTGAGCATTACTAGAACGAACAACCCAATATTTGTAGTGAGAGGTGACTTGAAGAGGTGATATTCAGTGAATGGGAAAGGAAGAAGTGATATCGTCGAGCGGCGAAGAGTTTATTGAGGGGGAAGGCCCAGAGGACCCTTCAATCTAAGGAGATCTTTACGCGGCGCTAAGAGATCGTCGCGCCCCCCGATAACATACACGTGATCGAAGCACGTCTTCATGGTCTACACATTCAGGTCGTTCCGGGTGGCCGTCTCCTTGGCTTAACTGCAGATGATTATCCATCCTTTACCCTCATAATGAATCCTAGAGTTTACATTTGCGACCCGGATAATGCAAGAACCGATGCTCAATTGAAGTGCCTACATATTTTAACGTGATAGTCAAAACTACACTATCCGATAACCTCTCCTCTCTTGGGTCTATTGATTCAGCTATACGCGATCAACCACAAACGTGCTATGTGTTATGTTATCACAATAGAAACGGTACACAAACATTAAACAGTCACAGTGGGCTATATGTTTCGATACATCTCGTCCGTGCATCTCCACAATATCCAGCTGACTTATGTGAGTCTTTTCGTAGGGTTGGCCGCAAAACTGCTCACCGGTTGTGTGTAGTACATTCGAGTCGGATTGGTTCAAATTGACTTGCAGGCAGAACGCACGACACCAGTAGCTCCTGTGCGATTTAATTAACGAGGAAACAAATGGGTCACACATATCTCCATACGACAGACCTATACCCGTGGTTTTATGGTTATCGGATTTATTTGCGGTGCCTTTGCTAACAAAGGACCCACGCAAATAACCTTGTGCTGGTGAACCGGATGGTATAGCGTTGATGTCATCCTCCGCGACCAGTCTGACCAAGGTGAGGGAATGCCACTGGCGGAGAGTGTGGGCGGCGATTTCCTGCGAATAATGGAGCTTCCGTTGGTTGGGGGTGGTTACTGTCATCTCAGTGATACGCAGGTGCATGTGAGTTGGAAAAGGGTGTCAACGTCAACTGGCACAGGTCGTCTCCTGCATTTATATATACAGAAGGACAGTAGGCTCTGGAGGAGCAGTGCGGGGCGGAACCGACTCCACCAATCGGAGGTGCTGGGGATGCACCGACGTCATATTCTAATTTCCCTCGATGCACCCATTTTTAGCAATCCAACTTGTCTGATTTCGACACTGGGCATTGTTTTGGGGAAATTTGGAGCGTACATCCATACTCTAAGAATTCTGTCATGACCCTCAAAGTGCTTCTGGGGCGTGCACATCCATTTCCATGATCGGATTGCGCACTTCATGACGCCATACTGGAGTTTGTTTATAGCTATGCTGGACAGAGAATCCAAGGACGCCACAGTAGGTGATTTCTGCCCCACACCACTGACATTTTCGACACGATAATTCAAGTCCTGATGTATACAAACTCCCCAAATCGCGCAAGAGGCACCAACATAAATGATGGTCTTCAAGTGGCGTAGTGTAATCGTCATCTGGAAGAGAGGGCCGTCCCTCGTGACTACCGCTCCGTTCGTTCTGGGACAAGGTGTAATGATAGAGGCGCTGAGCTCTCACATTCTCAATGGTAGTCTCCACATCCCTGCACCATGCCTCCAATGGCCCAGTTCTCTTCCCTCGGCGCCGCGCGGGCTACCCGGGTTATATTCATTGCTAGTGTTCATACAGCTCTCCTCATGCACATGCCCCTCGACTATTTTCGTTCACCAGCGGGTCAGCATTGCTAACCAACTAACTTACGGATGTCAGTTTCCAAGGTCTAGGTTTGGGTACATATGGTCGCCTCTATTATTTTCCTGGGTTGGCGCTTGGCCGAAGCTGTCCCTGTCTGCTTCATTCTAGGCTCGGAACCGTTATCAGTGCCGTTCGGAACATAAATATGGTTTCTCCAGCACAGACACGAAAAATTCCACGTCACTGCCCGGTTTGTCGATCTCCACATTTCTTATCCAAAGCACCGCCGTAATACCGCTATGGTGGAGTTTTTGCCCAAGGCTCTGAATTCTTATTGTCAACATGACTGACTCGGGAAGAATAAGAATCTGTCAAGGACAAGCAATTAAAGACGATACGAAACAACATTTTCCCGCTCCATTCCTCGAATGTTGCCTGAACCTTACCGTTCGGGGGTGTGTGCAATACGAGTAAAATTTCCGCATGTGCGGGTGCAGAGCACCGCATTGAAGTGTCTTCTCTAATATCTGTCGCCGGTTAGTATTAGCCGTAAACCTGACCCGTGGAATCTGACCCGTGAAGGTTTGGTACGGGCCAACCAAATACTCTCCGTTCATTTCCAAACACACATGTCAAATCTTTTATTGGTAGTTCAAGTAATTATTTGATGCGATCATTCATCTTATCAGCACAAGCTTCTAGAGTCCGGAACGAAATCTCTGTTAGTGGGACTGGGTATGGTTTCACAAGAAACCGGCAAGTGAACAGGAGGTACAGGTTGATAAGTAACGAATACAAAAATAGTGAAAAAAGCATCGGTAGGCAGAGTACCATGGTACCAGCCGAAACGAAGACCGATCGGAGGTAAGAACGGGAAATAGTACGTATTAAGCCCTAGAAAGCAACCGATCCAAGGTATGAGGGTGAATAATTAAACGAAAAAGATAAGATATCAAGTGCGACACGAGGTTTGGATTTCTTCGAGATACAGCCGTCGATGGATGGGGAAAAGGGAGAGGAGGGGTAGGGGGTGTTGTGCTACACAAACGAAGCAAATGATATCGGGGAAATGCAAAATACAGCGATATAGGATGAAGAATGCCACGGAACAGTTTGATATGGAGTAAATAAAGAAAGAGGTGCTGGTGCTAGAGTCCTTGAGATAGAAACGTTCTGCGCGCGGAAACAAAAAAAGAAGGCGTCGTGCATCGATTGATGCTTTGCACATCGTCGTCGAATATCGTGAGGAGGCATAGGAACTTGAAACAGCTTCCGGAATCGTCTCATGTGCGTCGCGATTATTAATGAAGTGATGCCGTAGTGTGATCGAGAGAAAGTAAGAATGTCTAGACACGAACAGAACGCCAGCTGTTGCATGTCGTCAAAGGGGTCTGTTGCTGCTGTTTTGTCACCTTCGGCTTTGGACCACCAAGCATGACACCGCCAGTGAGGACGGTGGTTTTCCCGCCATCGTAGGGCGTCACGTCTGTCTTGGTCGTATCTATGTATACACGTGACTGCCGTGCTCTCTCCCTGCGAGATTGTTTATATTCGCCCGATTTAGATTGCGAAGAACCGGAGCTGGAGGTCTCGTAAGAGAAACCAGAGCTGGAATTCGATGAACGAGAGCTGCAACGGGAAGTAGGGGAGATGCTCGAGAGGGGGGATGTCGATCGGATTGCAACGGGGAACTTGTCGACCACGGGGGTGAGCCAAGTGGGTGCCCTGACTTGGTCGGCAATCATGGCGAACAGTTGCTCGTCCTCTTCGGCATCGGCTTCCGAGAGCTGCTGAGAAAGCGTCTTCCTGGGCAAAGCGAATTGAGCAGGGTAGCGGGGATTGGGAGTCACGACTGCGGGAGAAGGCAGTTCGTCCGCCCAAACGGTGATAAGTTTTGACTCGGAGCCAGACACCCCTGTAAGTCGGAGGCTGACACAACCGGGGCCGACGAAAAAGTCGAACTCGCGACCTCCAAGAGCAGCCATCCACTGGTTCCAAGGGATGTTGACAGCGGTGCAAGTAGCGAAGATGGGACGGGGAGGTTGGGAGAAGGGGGACAAAGTAAGGCAGCGGCGACCGGAACCACGAAGGGGTTCCTTAACATCCCATGAAGAGGCATAGTAGGGGATGAGGTTGGCTTCGAGAATCATCTGGAGCTTGGTGATAGTCGAAGCGGGAAAACGATCCATGAGAGGACGAGTGAGGAAAGAGATGGCATGTGCGACGGTCTGAGAAAGGCTGGCGGAAGTGGAAGCGGCCATGGTAGATATGTTCGTGAAGAGAAGGGAATAACGATAAAAAATATGTATATATATAAGGGAGTGGATCTGGAGTGAAAGGATTATCGGCCGGCGATAGATATGCAATAGTATAACGCGCGAAAGGTCTTGAGATGCAGGAGCAGCTAGCGAGGGTCGTGGAAATAAACAGCCGTGGAATTGCAAGGAGAGATGTAGCACTGAGTGAGGGAGTCTGTATACGAAGAGAAAGGAGGCTTGGGTCAGCTTTATGAAGCGCGGGGTGAGTGATCGAGAAGACTTGCCTACGGCTGCGTAAGCGGAGGCGAAGGCAAAGGGGGCACGAGTCAGGGCGGATGTCTTGCAATGAGGCGGATAGAAATACTAACCTGGTCTGGAAATAGGGGAGGACCGGGGAGAAAGAAAACCAAACCTGGGTGGTTATATGAAATGGCGGGGAATGCAGGTCTTTATACCGGATGAAGTCCAGGAAGACATGCCGTTATTCTGATCCCCAGTCGAGTTCTTCTTCCATATCCTGCATCTAGACAAAAAGCAAGAACAAGGAGATATGACAACACGTGGTTACCTCATCCCATTTTAGGCGCCACGACCCTTTTGTGCTCTTGTGCCGGAACTGGACTCGTCTGAAAAGACAATAGCCAGGCGCACTTTACCTCCGCCAAGCTCTGATACCTTGAACGCCTTCCGTGTTACCTTGTCTTATTTTTGACATGGTCTTCGCCCGCTTGGGAAACGCTGGTCACGTCAACAACACAAAAGAGTTCTGTTCCATCCACCCTGCCTTCTTCTGTTGGATGATACCAGTCAACATCCACAATTAAAGTATCCATGGCGTTTCATCCTGGTTTCTGATCTTGCGGTCCTCGCCGTCTTCGTATTATTGTGTACTCGATTACTTTGTCCGATCACAGGCCTTAGTCGAGGCAGTACTCCAGGTATTAAAAACCCAGATCTAGACGTACTACATCCTCAGTCTGAATCCCCTGTCTTGAAGACGCACCTAACACATGGTGCTAGCAAGTATCTGACATTCGTGGATTCTTGGGAAACATTATACATCTGGCGTGAGTGCAAGCCAGCGTCCGCAGGAAATCGGCAGAAACCGTTTTTTAAAACTCCGAAAGCCCGTCGCTCAAACCTTGTTTCTGTCGATCCACAGAACTTGCTGCCTATCGCTGTTCGTGCGCTTGCCACTTCAAAAAAAGTACTCGTTATCCCAAACCAGCCGCTTCAAAATCACCAACAATGGTGTGTTTATAATGCTGCGCTTTTTCGTGCCGTTCGCTGACACGATCGTCTCCTCGTCAGACTCTTGCCATCGATTTGCTTAACCCCTCTCCCGAGTACGAGAAGAAGCAACACAAGCTCAAGCGTCTTGTGCAGTCACCAAACTCCTACTTCATGGATGTCAAATGCCCTGGTGTGTACATAATCTTTGCGGATTCTTGATTATCGCAACTCCATATCGTATGTCCGTATACACACACTGACGCTCTTCTTTCTCGTTTCACAGGTTGCTTTGCTATTACTACTGTCTTCTCACATGCACAGACCGTTGTCGTCTGCGCTTCCTGCACAAGCATTCTGTGCCAGCCCACTGGTGGTAAGGCGAGGTTGACTGAAGGTGCGTGCTCATTCTCCGAAACCCTTGTTTCACTTCGTCTGACTTTACCTCTTAATCCATTCAGGTTGCTCATTCCGTAGAAAGAACTAGATACCCTGTTATGGTCTCTAGTTATTCTACATGATCTCTGAATTTCTCGCACGCATCGTATCGCACACATTCGATTGGAGCCCTCCACCATCTACCTCGTCTTCTGTCTCCTCCCGTTCCTAGTCTTATTTCCTCCCTTGCTTGTTACGTTGTCGATATTGTTGTACAGTCTCTGATATCTCATCTCGTTGTAGCCCAGCAATGGTGGAAAATGACTTGAATAAATATCGTGTGAGTCAGTTTGTATGACCGGTACCGGATCTCCACATCTTTCTCCACAATGTTTAATTATCCCAGGATACAGCGAATAAAAACTCCAGATTATTGTCTCTCTGAACTGCCTCCTTGATGAAGGGAAATGCCTCCTCCGCTTAATAACCCTTTATTCTGGTTTGGAAGTGGTCCAACTTTTAGCAAGGGCATTGCGGCTGATCCAAGATGGAGGTCGCCTGGATGCACCCTAATACGCCAAGTTACAGCAAAGTAAAATGATGCCTCTTTCACTACTTCTAATTGTATATCTGTAGATTACTAGCTATCTCCGTATAACTAACCTATGTACAACGGAAACTTACATGTATAATGAAAAATATCATAAACCCGTATCTTAGAAACTCTACAATCTCCCAGGTCTACTCAGCCCCCCGACATTCCCAGAGCCCAGACGGGAGGAGCTTCCCAAGATTGACCCACCCAATCCACGATCCATGACCGATATTATCGCCTCGCGTTACGATACCCACCCCATTGGCTGACTTCGGTCAAAGCTTCGCAGAAAGAGGTTCAGACTGGCTAGTTGTCTGTGGCCCACGAATATCTGCGCGTACCACGCCTTCCTGAGACGTTACGGCTACCAACTTCCCATCACGTGTGTAGATCTGTGAATGAAAAGAAAAAGAAAACAATAGAGAGCAATAGCCGCAGGGCGAGATCCCGAATCAATGTCCCATGCATTGCATATTGCATACCAATATTTAGAGTTCAAGGGATGAGTTTGATTGAGATGATGTGGTACAAATGTGATGGCAATGAGACTCTCTGTGGAAAGCACAAAGGAATGAAAGACGCACTCTGCCATGAACGACTCCGCGACCGGAACCTGTACGCGGAGAATGCATCTGGTGGAATATGCATGGAAGGAATGCGAATGTTGCGTGAGTTTCATAATTGTATTCCTGTCAGAAGCAGTGAGCGGCGAGACTTACGACGTAAAGGAGCCAGTCTCCGCAGTGAAAGTCGTCGCTAGAGAATGAAGAGATGTCATCTACTGGGGGAAATTAAACTGTTTGGGGGCGGGTTTTGACTTGCCTGTAAAACCAGATTGTGTGATCCAAGGTGGACTAGTGGGAGGTTGGGTTAGTTTAGTTAGTTTACATGGAATGAAGGGGCTAAGGAGTAGGATCGCTTACGACCATACTGAGAGCGTTTGAACCTTTGCCTCCCCGTCTGAGCCCAAGGATCTTCGCAGCCGACGAAATGCTGTTTGTGAATGTCAGTTGACCCATGATGACGCTAAAAGCGCCATGTTAGACGTACAAATACATGTCGGAGAGGTAGCTCAGAATACACTAGTAGACACGCAGGTTAGGAATGTTATTCAGAATCAGGTCTGCCACCTCACCTTTTGGAAAGGCATTTCGTATTTTGGTATAGCTCTTGCCTTCATCCAGTACATATATCGAATGGTACCATCCTCGGCAACGTCATGCTCCTTGGCTATCCTCGCTGCAATCGGACTACGAGTCCGCTCCTATCGCCATTGTCAATACAACTCCAAGCACCTACAAGCCAGCAGACGGGACATACCGCAGCCATTGAAGTATAAATCTCTGCAGCCTTCGGGTGCAATCCCTCTTTTCGCGCCAACCTTACATAACGCTCCTCATCGAGTTCACACTCCTCCGGCGGTGGTACGTTTGGCATGGGCCAGTAGTGGCCAGGCTGCCAACTCTCTGGTTTCTGGAATGAGCAAAGCATAACAAAGATAACACGACCGTTCTGAATTGCCTTGACGGTTCGGGTGACGTAGGAGCGGCCATTGCGGACGCGGTCGACTTCATAGACAATAGGTGTCGATGGTGAGGCACTGGTTAGGAAATAGCACTTCAGGTAGCCTGTCAGAAGTTGTTCATGAGGAATTTAGGTTGAGAGGTTCATACATGCAAAGACTGAACATCAAAGTAAGTACGGATGTTGTCAAAGTCAAATGCTTATGCTCACATGGAGAGAGAATTGAGGATCAACGCAGTTTGTCGCCGACACCAGGGCTTGGCTAATGACTTGACTAGTGAATTTATCAGCTCATTCGGCTACTGTACGATCGAAGGCGCAACACAGACCCCCCGAACACGCCTCGGCCTTGTAGGGGCAGCCACAGCGATTTGGACCGGTACAGGTTAACTTCAATCTTCTCTACTTCCAATGAAGTCAGAATTTGTTCGTGCTCGACCTGGTTCGCTTCGCCCGACATGATTCGACTGTGCTACACCGTGTAGTATCGATTTGGATTGTTCAGAACGCTTGCTGGCAGTGCGCAGACGAGTGTCGACGAGCTAGTAATCTGTTCACGCCTGGGGTAGTCCTGATCCGCAAATATGGGAGCTCTGCAGTAGCATGATGAATAGCAAGTCGTATTTCAAGCCACTTGCCGGGATTTGATTTGCCGGAGCACCGGTCAAACCCTGTGCTCGAAAGAGACTTTGGCAACATCCACTCAACGCTCAGCGCTCAATAATCATGGTATTCGGGGGTATGTATTTACGATAAGGGTATTGAGAGAGAAGTATACATCTACTCGTTCCTACACAGTCGCAGAGAATGTGATTATCCCGGTCGCCGAGGGATTGCGCACCGGCCAGTCCCATGCTGTCGTCTCAACTCGTCAAAATCCATAAGGGGCATCGGGTGTAAATCACGGGCCTTAGCTTTACGATACTCGGAAGTCGGTAAGTGTCGAGCCTACTGATAGAGCATGTTATAGGCAACCTTTAATATCGACAAACTTTAAGTCATGATCAGCATTTGGTCATATTTTACTCAGGTATGACGTACCGTATAACTGGGGCAAAAGTGCTTGCAAATCTCAAAGTCAAAAACGAAGCGAGGGCCACACCTTCATAGCTCTTCAAATTCCAGGGTAAATCCGCAGGTATGGCATATCTGCTTCGTTACACCGTCTGGGCCCTTCTCGTCTGGACCAAATGAATGTTTATGCTCTTCATCTTTTTTACGCTGCCATACACTCTCCTTGGTCTTCTTGCGTAGCTCGCGTAAACCTTCTTCAAATTTCTTGTTCTTTTTCTTCTTTTTCTCCGCCACCCTTCGCTCATACTCTGTGTCGAGGGCTTCAGGTGATCCCCACTTCTTCCAGGCGAAAGCCTCAACCTGGTACCGGACATACAGCATCATATTGGCGTATGTAGATTTGTGTGGGTTGGCCTTGAGTAAATGTGGTAAGGCTTCCTCGTCCCGCATCTCGGCGTCAGTCAGGAGATAATCCTACTCGTTGTCAGTATCGGTAAGAGGGGCAATCATTTCGAAACGTACTTCTTTGCATTCTGTCTTCGTTAATAGACTATATTTCTCTGGCATTTCATTCTGACACTTGTTACATACTAGGCAGCGGAAAACTTTCCGAAACTGGTGGTCGATATCAAGTGTTTGACATTCCTTGCACTTCAAAGCTTGGTCTGGGTCCAGAGATATAGCTACCGCGATTGTGTTTAGACCAGTGTACACTACGGAAATTGAGGAATCTGACGTACGAGGTTCCTGACCCTGCTTCGCCCTCTCCCTCTCCCTCTCCTTCTCCTTTCGTATCCGTTCTGCATCCACCTCCTGCCCATCCTCGACGAGGAAACCTCCCTTCGTATTAACCATCTTCGAAAGATCATATTCAAAATATTTTCCAAGCCGAGAATCGCGTTTCAGCGGTCCCGCGGTTGTTGAATTGGTCGTGGCATTGAGTGACCGCTTATTATTGGCGTTTGGTATATTTGACGACGAAGCATCAGCTTCCTTCTGTCGCTGAGTAGCCTTTGCTATACCGAAGTATCAATATCTCTCTTGAATATGTAGAGAACGAGAGAGAATGACCTCTTAGCCTGTTGATTTCAATTTGCCGCGCCCGATCTTGTGCCGTTGGTAGTTGTGCCGCCTCCGCTGATCTCGGAGGTGGTGTTGACGAATGCCCTTCCTCATTCATTTGCAAACGATAGTTAACACAGGTATGTATAGTAGCGGGTGGGGCAACGGAGGTGACTTCTAAAGCTGAGCCGCTGAGCAAAGTGACTCATAGATGCCTGAGGTCATTGTCACGTGTGGTAAATGTCTAATCCCCAGCGCTATTTAGTATTACAGAAAGACAGAATAAGAAAAATAACAGCAGTCCCGAAAGCAAACAACAAGAGATATACAATAGGAATGTATCTATGCAGGTGTCGATGCAGCATCAGGTGGAGGTGGAGGTGTAGACGATACAGAAGTGGCGCCGGTGGCCAGGGTATCATCCAAGGCCATATCGTCCTCCCCTCTCTCCCCTTCTTTATCCTCTTTCAGTGAAGACGAGGGCGTATCAGACCTCCCATTCAATAGATGACTCCTAGAGCCATTTGCGTGAACGGCCGGTGGTGTATCTTCTATATCCAAATCCATATCACCCTCAGGAGCCTCCGTCGACATTTCTTCATCCGCAACGTTCGATGAGAGCATGCGCACAACAGTCGTGTGACCACTTGGCCCTGCGCCATGGCTTGCTGAGCTTGACGCAAGGATACCAACACCCATCCCGAACTTGTGTTTGTTGTCGCTGTCACTACTATGACCTCGCCCGCGGTGGCTTGTGTGGTCGCGTCGACCATCGCCCTCGTCTTCGGAATCCGAAAGCTCGCCATCTGGCTGCCTCCGTGAGTCTAGCAAACGTTGAGGTCTTCGGTCATTAGGATCGTCCTCGTCTTCCTCTTGATTTGGATCATCCATCAACTCGTCGATCGGTAAATGAGGTCGATCTGTAGTATGATTGATCGGTACATTTGGAATTCCATCAGTAGAAGCAACATGTACCTTGCATTTGTACGCTTGGAGGTCCACCAATATGGCGTAGATTCTCCATCACGATTCGCTTAACGCGGTCAAGGTATGGTTGTGAATTCATGTCATCCACGTTGGATGACTTGACGTCGAGTTTGTGGTCTGGGCCAAAATACTCGTAGTACTCGTTTACCGGAATGTCTGATTCAGACAAGTGTTAGCGTGGGGTTTATTGACAGGAACAGGCTGTGCGCATACCTGGTGCCAGTTCGAAACCAGCTGCTAAGCCAGTTTCATAGGCCCACGCGCGACTGACATTCCGCATAGTATACCCACCACCGCCTAGAAGTAATAGTGGTTTATTGAATGACTTGACAAATCGTACACAATTTGCGTGGCCTGGATGAAAGTGGTGTGGTTGTGAGGATAACGACTTCCACGAACAGATGTTGAATTACCGCGCATGGACAGATTAAGGCAGCCAAGCTTGTCTCCAGATAAAGAATCAGTACCACACTGAAGCACGATTGCCGATGGGTCGTACGACTCCATGACCTGCCGAATGACCTGGTGTTTCATTCCGTGAGCCACGCAACGGTAATGAAAGGAAAGAAGCGTACCGGCTCGAAAACAGACTTGTAGTTTTCATCTGAGATCCCGTCACGAAGAGGGAAATTCAGCGCATAATATTTCCCTTTCATCACACCAACATCCTACACCGCACGTTGAGGCATTGAAGTATCTGAAAGTAACGCACCGCTCACCCGCAATTCACCTGTGCCAGGGAAGTACTCTCCATATTTATGGAAACTGACTGTCATTACACGGTCAGTAGTATAGAATGCCTCTTCTACACCGTCTCCATGATGGACATCAATATCAATATACAGAACACGACTGTGATATCTGGAAGGATAGAATACATCAGCCCACAGGCGTCTCCGAAGTTGATATGCCAGCGCATACCGTAATAGTTCAAGGATACCAAGTACAATGTCTGGGGATGATAAGACATTAATGTTTGATGTCCACAGTGGACACGGGGAAAATAATCCCACCATTCACATAACAGAAACCGCTTGCCTCGCTCTTTTTTGCATGGTGCAACCCCCCAGCCCAGTTGATGGCTATGTCACACTTGTCACGACTAAGTCGGGCTGCGCCCTCTAGAAAGTTATCTTGAATGGGAGGAACCTCTGGGGAATGAGCTGAAAAATAACCTACCCATAGACCCACCAGCCGAGATTGAGCAATAATCGAATAAACCATCGAACACAGGACAGTCATCCCCGACATTATCTGAGTGACCAGGCCCATGCCCCGATCAATACACACAGCATTGCGGCCAAAACGCTAAGGAATGCAGCTTACATTTATGCTGCTCCTTAACATAGGAGTTCATGTTTGACGGTGTGATCTTGCTAAGAAATTCTACATAGTCATCCGAGTGAAACTGGGTCATTTCACGTTTGGTTGCCGGTTTAGCGCGCTTAAAAATTAGAAGTGACAGATAAACGCGAACGGACGACGAAATCAGTCCGGGCGAATAGAAGTTTGGTTGGTGTTGACCTACGAATATTTCCATCTTCTCGTAAAGCCCGTAATTCATCACAAGAGAGTGGCACATGCGTATGCGCGTAGGCTTCATCCTGTGGCGAGAATAGGTGAGATAAATATATATGTCGCACTGACGAGTATGTAGAATCTTGCTTACGGGTGTCCTGGTCCATAGTGGAACCCACCGATATCAGAATCGAAAAAATAGCACTGTAATTCAACCCAAGTAGGTTAATATACTGGACGTGGGGGGACCAGAAGAATAAAATGAGTAAGACCCACAACGCGTTTCTTTTGCTCGCCCGCGATGGGCACCATTCTTTCCGACATGTTTTTGAAGAATGTGGTGAAGGTATTTATCGCATTAAGGGGAGAGTTGACAAGTTTGTCCGGCGACAGAGCCTCACGGGATTGTGAAGAACAGCACACGTGCCGACTTTATTTGGCGTGATACAACATCCAAAAGCGTCACACACATATTCTCGAACAATTAAGAGTGAGATATCAGATATGCTACGGATGTACAAACCCGGCGGTGCAGAGAGATATGGAAAGCAATCAGAAAAACTATAATCTATATCTTCGCCTTTCCCAAGGGAGCTTCACGATCTGAATGGTATTCGACCATGAGCCTATGAAGGAGGCGCAAGCACAGCGCTTGAATTACCCTGATACACCAATGTGGAAGGGGCAAATCCGAAGTCATCCGTCAGTTTAATGTTCTATGATTGCAACTCTGGTAAGACGTGTGTGATAATCAGTTGTAACCCAGTGCTTACAATTTCTCCAGCAATTACTCGGACCTGAGGACGGAAGTAGATTTCAGTGATATTCACGTAGGGCATTCCGTCAACCCGCTTACCATTGACCAGTGGTGTACGCAATGGAGACTAGCAAACCATAACTATAGGCAAGTCATCAGACGATGGCCTGTTTATGGATCAGCGGGTGCGATCTTACTTCTCGTCCGAAAGTAGACTGAAATTGTTGCATGTGGGGAGTCACTGCATGTAATGTAACGGGAGCATTCATGTCTGCGGCAGGGACGACATCCTCGAGTTGTCTGATCGCCTCAAGAAGAGCTTCCCTTGCGCCCATGCGGCTAGTTTCCATCGGGGTGTTCCGAATGCG
>QFDT01008650.1:0-10004 GCA_003315915.1 Macrolepiota dolichaula | reverse complement strand
ATATGTTGACATGTATTGTACTCAGTAATGCAGTATCTAGTTCCGATGAGATCCTATCCGGAATGCACGCTTATATTTAAGGCGCTCTCCGCTCAACACGCCCTCCAAGTCGCGACACAATCTCAAAACAAAACACCAGAAGCAACTGACCAACAAGGTCCATCAACGCCGAATGAATAGGTAAAGCATACATATCCGGATCGCGGTTTTTCGACCACAGCCAATCAGTCAGGTAACGCGCGATGATGAGAGAAATCAAAACCTATACGTGTGCCGTGTATTAATAACACAAAACTTAGATAAACTTCGATTGAGACTCACAGCACAGCAGAAGAATAACACGGAGAAGACGATGAACACGAGTGGGACCTTGAGCCAGCCAATGCTACGGAGGACAATGAGGAAAACAATTTCAACCGGGAGTGTGATGAGGAGGAGCGTGATCATCACTAGACGGGGAGAGGGTTGGTTTTCGGTAGGTGATGACGAGGACTTGGTTAGTGCGGCGGCATGTAGGGCCGTTGAGAGCCTAGAGACGAATATTGACCCTGCTGCACCTGGTAGACCTATAATGCAACTCGCGTCAGTTAACATATATAAGTCGGGAATAAGCGTACCACTGATGACGACTGCTAATACGGCGAAACCTTCGTACTTGCTTACGAACATATCCAACACAATTCCTGTCCCGCTGCTTATGATCATTGCGCCGAAGAGTGGTGTCCAGCCTACTCCAAGCAGGGGTCGGACATGTTTGTTGCGAAGGGTATAGATGAAGGAGGTGAGTGCTGTGAGGATGACGAAGATCCCGATGATGAAGGGGATAGGTGAATGAAGGAATGGGATGAGCAACATGGAGACAAGACCAATGAGACAGAGAGTGACGAGGTCGCCTAGGCATGACGCGATTGCAGGTGCAATATTATCTATATTTTAAATGAGGTGAATGGGGAGGTAGTACTAGGTCGGATGACGGACCGGGATCGCGATTGAATTTTCGGCAGAGGACGATTAATGCGCACATGAAAGACCCTAGTATAAGGCTAGAGAGACAAGCTGCAGACATAGTTGTTGATGATACCATGATAAGACTGACATGTGGGTGTGTGAGATTCGCCGAGGTGGTAGTAAGGTGGAGGAGTGGACTTACGTGGCAAAGTCGGTATTGCGTTGAGATTCCGGGTGTGGGTGTACAATAGGTTTTCTAGAGTCCAGATCATATGGAAGTAATAAATCACGGATGAGCAGTACAGGAGAAGTGGTATTGTCGGAGGACATGGTGGCGTTGGCGACTTGAGCAGCGGCCTCTGACGACTCGTGAGGGACAAATAGTCCAAGAATAATGGCGATACAGGCAGCGATGAAAGACACAACCATAGCTTGAACTTGCAGCAATGTGAGATTACCGACGATCAGAGCTCGGCGCTGTTGTGGGTCATCGAGTTCGCCGACATTCGCAGCGGTTCCGAGACGTGCGGAGAGATTCATCTCGAGGTTGCCCTTGAGATTAAGTACGACCGGTATGATCATAATGAGCTGGTCAACTTCTCGCATAGCCCGCCATTGCTGTGTCACCAGCAGGATCCGTCATTTTAGGCACATTAGCTTAACGAGAGTACGACTCACAGAAACCTGATCCAGTAATTTTCCAGTGAATAGCAGACTCACGGTTGTGAGTAGTAGTGTGGGCGCACTCTGTAGGCACAGTTAATATAGACACTCAAAGAAGCGTAACGGGACACACCTCTATCACAATGCCTTTGACCTGCGGCCATAACTTTTTAGGAGAAGATATATGATGTCGTGGTGACTGGTAGCCAAGGAGCGCAACGTCGCCATTGTCATCTACATCATCGTCTTCATCATCGTGTAGGTGCTTGTCTTTATCTAAGATGTCGTCCATAGCAATGACCTCGATGTCATCGTCGACAGAGTCCCTAACATGCCCTGGCGAACTGGCGTCCATTTAAGTGGGATGACGGTTGAAAGGATAATTAGGCGTGGGAAACCTGGAGTAATCGCTGTAAACGCTCTTCGTTCCTTCTTCGTCTTCCACTCTCATCACATTCTCCACTTCTCCTTACCGCCGACCACAGCGACAAAGGGCTCTGCTCAGCACACACCCTGCGTTGCTAGTACTCCCATAGACGCCCACCGTGCGTCTGCGCGCCGCACCGGACATCACGACTCACCATGCCATCCAAGCTTACCCCATACCCAATACCCGATTCATATCCCTCTGCGTTACTCAAAAACACCCCAGATGCCGTGCCCGCCGTAGACGAACTTGAACGCATCCACTCCGAGCTCAAAATCCTCAAGCAACGGGCCCTTGACCGGGCCAAGAAGGCTGGCGAGGATCTCAAGACTATCGAAGAGTCCATGCGTCGGATGAAAGAGAAAGAGAAGGGCAAGCTCAAAGCTGTTGATAAGATCAAGCGCGAACGAGACTGTACGTTAACTCTCTCGGAAGGTCGTGCTGGATTTTGACCGTCCCTTTTTCATATCACCACAATGGACCACTTTATCTTTGTCCGACGCGTTGGTTTGTGTTGCGTCATATCTTGGCTAAATCTCGCGGTGGTTGCGTTGTTCTGTACCTTCGTCACTTGGTCTTCCATGTTGTCAACGTGTTTGCCTGGCCTGGGCTTGGTGTTATATCCTTCACTTGTATTCTATTGTTCCCTGATTCAGTCACACCTCTACTCGACGGCGACGATCCTAGACCCTCTGGTACCCATTCTTCCAAGTCCCGGAATACCTCCATCCCATCATCTGCGAATACACCAGTTCCGCGATCGTCGCTTGACTCCCGGAGTCGAAGGTCAGCTACGTTTTCTCTCACATCACTCGGTTCTGGATCTTATCCCCGGTCGGACAGTGCCCTAGAAGACCAAAAGAAGAAAAAGAAGAAACGGAAACGAGAGGACGACAGTGATGGCGAACCTGGTATGTGAACCCATCACTATCCTCCTACTCGTAACTCAACCTCCGCAGATGCTCGTCCTCGCAAAACGACTCCTCCTGTTAACCACACTCCGACCTTCATCCCACCACCTCCTAAAGCATCCAAACCGACCGCACCCACCCCACAACCTCACAAGGTACGCCTACCCACCAACCAACCCCCTACCCAGCTGATAAGTACCGCCATCCAGACCCTCACAGGCCCCGACTTCTCCGTTCCATCCTCCCAACCGCTCCTGCCACCCCGACCCCCAATCCCACCACCTCCAATACCAGGTCCCAGCAAACCCATCGAAGTAACCGAAGACTTCAGCAAAGCTAAACAACCAAACCAAACACTCGTCACCACCTTCTATTCCAGTATTGAACCTTGGATACGACCCATCCGCGAAGAAGATGTCGGCTTCCTCGAATACACTGGCGATGAAATCGAGCCGTTCATCATGCCCAAGCTTGGGCGGCATTACACCGAGATATGGGAAGACCAGGATGCGGGGTTACTGCCACATGTGATTTTGACGAATCAAGAGGCGCCGGTGTCGCAGTTCACACCTCCTGAGCCCAAGTGGGATCCATCAACTCTTGGGGAAGGCGACTTGGTGACGGAGGAGAAGGGGCACGGGCCATTGACGGAGAGGGTGATTAGTGCATTGTTGCCGTTGCCGGATCCATCAGGGTGGAAAGGTGTGAAGGCAGCGGAGGATGCGATGGAGGGAAGGCCGGGTGGGAGTGGGGCTGCCGCCGCGAGGAAGGAGAGGCTGAATGTGACCGACTTAGAGGCAAGGATTAGGGATAATTTAAGGTTTCATGGACTGTTGGATATACCGGTGAGTGGCAGTCTTGGAATAGTCGTTTTTGTGGTCCGTTTCTGAAACGATGTGGTATATAGCCTGATTTCACGGAAAAAGTGGACGATCCGATTGCAACGGCGTTGCGTCATGCACAAGCGGAACTACGGCAGGTGGTCGCGACGAACAAAGCGCGTAAAGCGAGATTGATTTCCATAGCACGGGACCGGTTGGGGTATCAAGAGTATATCGAGCTCCGAGATTCGATCGACAAAAATATCGCGTCGCTTTTTTCTAAGCTTCAGAAAAAGGATACGCCAAAACTTAACAAGAAGAGGAAGAAAGTGGCGGATGGGTCGGATTCGGGGAGCGCGACGGGCGCAATGACGAATGGGGTGAATAATGGGGTTGCGGGGGGGATGTTGGCGACTCTTGCGCCGTCGCCAGCCGCGATAGGGTTTAACCTGGACGACGACCAGAATTTATTACTTAATGATCAACTCAAGCATCTCGTTGAGACGAGGAGACAGTGGGTGGACGCGGTTGGGTTGGTATTCGAGCAGAAGGAATTGGAGAGTCCCGGGAGAATTTGGGGGCTGCCGAAGGAGAATGTGTATAAGGGGATCGAGGATGAGGTGAAGAGGCTATTGGTTGATCCTGGACCAATGAGTATGGTAAGGGATGAGGATATTATCGGTAATGGTGTTGGACATGGGGGTGTTGTACCCGGAAAGGCGAAAGTGAAAGGGAAGGAGCGGGCGGGGACGCATGGGCTTGGGGATGAGATGGATCTTGGATGAGAAAGGGTGGGGATGTGCATGGGCTTTTTTTTGGCTTTCGGTGCATTCTCTGTTGTTGCTCGTTCCTTTTTCTTTCTTTTAATCGGAATCATTTCCTTGTTTAACTCCATAGCATCCTTGGCATATTTCGATTTTGTTGCCTCCCTCGTTCTTTACCTAACGTTATTCTTCTTTGTGTGCATAATTGCTTATGTTGTGTCAGGTTGTCTTAGCCCCTCCTGCTTAGTTGTACTCTCGACATTTGTTGGACAAGCCATCAATAATGCATCACGCCATGGCCAGGTTTCGAAACGAGAACCCAGTTCTTTCGGGAAAAGTGAAATCGGAGACATAAATCTATCCAGAACTCGTCTTGGCCTTTTTTGACTTTTTAATTGGCGCGCCGACGGTCTCTACATCCTCGCCTTTACGCTTCTTGCTCTTTTTCTTCCCCTTGTCTATCCTCTCCTCATCTTCCTTTACCTCCACTTCTTCTTTCTTCTTTTTCTTCTTCCCTTCCTTCTCGTCCGCATCGAGGTGTGTTGCGACATTACTATCCACTTCTAGCATGACCGCATCCGACTTGCCATTATCAATGAGCGAACCATACGGCATGAACCGATGTGTCAACAATTCGGATGGATACTTATGTCGCGGTGGATTCTGGTGTATGGCGGTGCTCGTCGTTGAGGATGAATCGGGAGGCGTGGGTTGTGGTGGTTGGGCTGAGACGATTATATGGCCCGCTATTGGTTTCGGTGCTACAGGGACTTCGGTAATGATGGGTAGATAATTGGTTTGGTGCATGGACGTACCAGGGTATAACTTTCCCTTTTTACTTTTCCGTGGGAGGAGACACGATATTGATTTAAGCTCTTCGCCGCCTACGACTACATCGGTATCCTCAGTGGTGGGGTCAGCATCCCCAAGAGACCAGATGTCATATGAGGTATGTTTGCGATTGAGCGTCCCTATCCGCATTGTTTTTTGTTTGCCCTTTCTTGAAGAGGAAGACGGGAGGTCGAGCGAGAGACCCTCCAGATGCTTCGGTTTGATCTAAATTCCATGATATTACACACAAAGTTGTTAGCGGAAGTGAGAATTTGAGAGATAGATAAATACACAGCGCACATTATCAGGTACCCGCAATACCCACACTTCAACATCCTCGTCATCTTGTACTGCGTCCCAATCAAAGTCCCCATTATCTGCCTCCGCGTTTGTGGGAATGACTTTTGCGCCTGCGGGCGGCTGGAATGCCCAATTCTGGTCTACACCCTCATTTTTTCCTGCGTCGGCTGCTGGCGGCGCTGCAGCAGTTTTGGTCTTTTTTGACTTGTCCTTTCTGGATCTGGTTGACGTCGAGGCGGTGGTGGACATGGTTTTTTATGAACTCGGATATTTTATGCATCTTGGGCGTAGATAGGAGGGTAATGGCCTTGGATGATAACAATACCAAACACTGGAGCCAATATCTATCAATATAGCACCTATCCGTTCCTGCTCATTTGCACACATCACCAAACCAACACATAGCCACTCGAGTACTTATTCAACTCTCAAATCCCACAGCGGACTCTTTACCTGGTCTCAGACGCTCAGAAATCTACGATGCATCATACTACGTACATCAACCCCCGCTGCATTTGTCGAAACTTACACAAATCCGGAATCAACGTTCTTTCATACGAGTTGCTGAGGAATCCTTCTGAGTGGTTATTCAAATTAGGCAAGGTGGAATCGCGGGTCAAGCTTCAAGGTTTGTCCGAATGGTCAAGATAAAATTAGAAACGATGGACAATAATGATGAACGCAACGAGGCGGTGATTCTTGAAAGCTTGGCTTGTTGATGGATGGCCAGAAACCTTATTCTAATAGTGCGAATGGGGCGTTTGGCCTATTACCTGGGTTAATGAATTCAATGATACATTCATACTCCAAATACTCCTCAGGACTGATGTTTCCTAGAACAATTATTGAGGCCCAGTAAGCCACCGAGCCTCTCACCAGAGTATGCTCTAATGAATTGGTGGCCTAAAAGTCGACAGTCCCAAAATACCTTACCCCCGAACAGAAGAAAAAAACATCATTAAATCCTTGAACTTCCATGTTCGGTCCGGGGATATCGAAGATTTGAAATGGAGGAAGCAGAACACCATCAGACAATGTGCTCTCTCAAAAACGGAGCATGCATCAACCAACCAGAACTTTGACTCGGGCAAAAAGTAATCCAAGCCCTGAAGACAATGATGAATGTGCTGAAAACCATCCAGGGTGTATACGTATCCGGAAATTAGCGAGAGGGTCGTTCAAACAAAGAAGGTCAAGCGAAAGTTATATTACCAGTTCCCCTCGCACCTCGCCATCACCATGTCTGTTGGCCCAATCCTGAACCCCGATAAATACCTCAGTCATTTATCTCCAGCCGATGCCTCCCAGTTTGAAGTTTCCCGAAATCTCTATTTGGCTGTTCTTGGGGTAAGTCCATTTGTATTCAAATTTAACCGCTGGAAAACGACCAACACCCTTGCTACTCATGATAGGCCACAATATGGGACATTCTCGTTTACATACCAGATGATCTCAAGATTTTCCGAAGGCAAAAGAGCATTTCGGCTGTTAACGTATGCTTCGTAACATCAAGGTGCGGCCCCCTTTCCCGTCCTTTGCGCCCATACCCCAGACGATCTCATTTGTCGGGCAGGCTATTTGCGCTATCCTATGTTCTGCTGTCGACCCTCGGGAAGAGTGAGAAATCAACCCATGTAATCACATATCCAAGCTAAATGTTACGTGACCCATAGGTATTCCTTTTGATAACTGCAAGGCTGCCTTCCTCAGTATCGGGTGTTGCTGCGTTGCGTCCATCGTTCCCTCCACATTCCTCTTCCTTCGTCGCGTTCAAGCAGTCTACGCCGACAACCGCCGTGTTAGAGGCGTTTTCTTTGCCTTATGGGTTGCCGTTTGTGGTATGGTGACTACTGTCCCCATTGGAGTACGGGCATCCCATATCCCAGGAACAAGGTATTGCATCGATACGGAACCCGAACATTACGTATTCGCAGGTGCATTATTCCATGTCATCTTCGACACTTTGGTTTTTTTAGCGATCTCGCTCAAAGTGGGAAGGTCACACAGTATACAAGATGCCAGAGTGTCATGGAATACACTAATCTCAGGAAAGGCCCTTCCTCGTCTCTCGCGAGCCGTCTTGCAAGGCGGCCAACAATACTATCTGTGAGTCTCTACTATATGCTTCTGGAGCATGGACTCATGGCATTAGGATTACTTCTGGCGTATATATCATTCTCGTCATTCTGCTTGGTCTCCCGTCAATTCCGCCCATATATCGGAATATGATCGCATTCCCCACAGTATCTCTCACAGCTTCTATGGCATGTCGAGTGTATCGAAATATCAAGCTACTCGATATCAGCGGAGAGATGTCGCCACTCCCTGTATCCGACCTCAATTTTGCTAGAAGAAGTCACATCCATAAGGACAAACCAAATCGTATGCCCTTTTCCTTCACTGCATCCGAGTCGATGAGGGTGCAAGATCATTCCAGTCAGGGAATCCCCCCTAGTACGCCTAGTACTGACACCATGACTCAACCACGAGGTACCTGGTCAGAGAAATCAACAGAGGTCAGGATACCTGAGCGGTCACTGACAAGCGAAACACGACATGCTACATAATCTATGATAGTTTTTTGCGTTGTCTGTTACTGGATCTCCTATGTCCCTTCCGCGAAACCATAACGTTGTTGACAACAAGGTCTGGTAGATACTGAATGTATATATATATATATATATATGTGTGTGTGTGTGTGTATCTCTGCGGCGTCATATCGATCGAAAATAAACGCATGCGTGCTTCTCATATCAAGGTCGTCATATTGAAGTCGAAAGTGTTTCAAACGCTATGAAAGCTAGCCTGGCGGGCCTTTGATGGTGGCTTTAGATGAGTGGTGCTGTCCCAAACAAGCATGTCCCATCCAGATGCGATGGCTAAGCGCTAAAACATCAGAGATATATCATCCACGTGAACCTAAAACCAACTGATTATGTTGATCAATGAGAAGGAGATAGTACATTTATAGTATAGCATACCCACTCGCCTCAAAACCTAGGTTGCTCGCGGTTGGCAGATTGCACTAACCACAAAAGCCGAACTATCTGAAGCAGAATGGGGTAGGGTATAGGTTTCTTTTGATTGGGTAATGCCTTTACGATCACCCAGCTCATGACGCTAGTATAAGATGGTACTTCTGTCATATCCCCGTCTCTGAGTGAGAGTAGGGGTTGTAGCGCCATTAACAATAGACCCAAATGGCATGAAAGTAGGGCATGCCTCGCTAGTGAAGGGCGATGCGGAGAATACCATTGTCGGTTTTGCAAATCCTCAGGAAGTTGATTGAATAACAAGGGCCAGCGCCCCGATTTTATGATGTTTTGTAGTAAAGGTCTGACGAGTAATTGGCCTACTCCTGTCCAGCAGAGACCTCGGAGACTGCGTACCACGATGAAGCATACCTCACGATGATCATCCGAAACACCTTCAACACCCCAAGAAGCAATACAGAAACAGCCATGACAGCCGTGTCGAGGAGAATAATGGGTTTTCTACCAAAGTAGTCCAACATATGACTCCAATAGAAGGTTAAGGGCGAGGTCACTCCGACTCGCATCCTGTACGCGATTAGAAAATGAACGAACAATGTGGTTGTAAGTGAATTCACTGTGACGCTCCTATAATACGGCACCTTGGCAACATCCCTACCTGTGAGCAATAACAAGAACTTTTGGTAATTCATTCAAAAATCCCAAACAGCGCATGAGTGCTACATGCATACCATGCTGATCAAAGGGGAGATACCAAAAACGCGCCGAGGCCAATTTGCAAAACCTCAGAAAAAGCAAAATCGAGAGCTGACCAAACGGCAAGGGTGTGTGCTCTGAGCCCTCACTAGCCCGCCTGTTCCGATGATTGAGCACCACGGGCAATGGGTTTGTTGTTGACCATTGAAGAGCATGCCTAACATCGTGGTTGTTGCTTGAAGGCCCTAACACAAACGGGAGCCGAAAATGGCAAATGCCGATAAGATACAATAGCTTTTCAAAGTTTTCGCATTCGGGAAGTTGGAACAAATTCGTGTCCTGGAGATGTATCCCGTGCAACCAGGTACCAGGTACCAGCGAAGAGGTAACTCATCAGCATTTGGCCGTTGTTGCAATGGATTCTTCCGGATTAACTCACTGGCGGCGTGCGCGATGTGCATGTGCATGCACCATTTTTATCGCTTTTGTTGTATGCGAGACGACCCAAGAGGTGCGGGAATAATGCACGTCAACACCCAAACACTCACTTAAACAGTAATTCTGTCAAACGAAAGACGTGGACTGATCATGGTACAGATGTCAGGTAAACAAATTGACAGAATCAAACAAAGGGCATCCTAAGTATTACT
>QFDT01008639.1:0-34312 GCA_003315915.1 Macrolepiota dolichaula | reverse complement strand
ATTAGCAGGCTGGTTAAGGATCTTGGTCCTTAATTAGCTAGGCGCCTCCTAACTTAGGTCTAGGAGCCTGCTGAACCATAACATCCAAGACCTAAATGCAATCAGAAAAGAAGTATTGGAGCAGCTGGCAGCAAAAGGAGATGAAATGAAATGAAATTATGATGGTAGATAGAGCAAGAAATGAGAGCTATCTATAGGACAATGGGTATAGCTCAAAGAGACAAACATCAAGACCAACAGGCCCATGGAGAAGCTAAACAATCAAAGATACAGACCATTCCAAATCACTGAACAAGTGGGAGTATCAGCTTACCGCCTGAAGCTGCCAGAAGACTGGATCATACATGATGTCTTCAATGAATTGCTGTTAACGCCACACCAGGCACTAACCTACACGGGGCAAGAAACACCACTACCACCACCACCAGTACTAATTGGAGAAGAAGAAGAATACAAGGTGGAGGAGATCCAAGGAGAACACAAAAGGGGCAGAGAAACGCAATACACTGGAAGGGGTATGAAGACAAATATGACTCATGGGTACCCGCATCCTTGTTAGAAAATGCACAGGAGACACTGGAGTCATACAGAAAGTCCCTTGCGAAGCAAGGAAAACCTATAAAGGGGAGGCAGAAATCTCCAAGACCAATTGTCAACCACACACTTCAAACCATATTGTCTACTGAGAACCACCAATCTGTTGCCTCTCTTCTCAACTTGGAGGAACCCCAAGCACATAACTCCATCACTCAAGATGTCACTATGGACAAAGTCACCCTGTTGGTCACCCAAATGATTACAAAGCACAGGAAGGGAGCATTTATCAACAAGATGCTGAGCTGCGTCAATAACATTTCCAATATACAGAAGGCAGTATCCGCAGCAAAATCTGCAATGAAAGACGCACAGCTAGTCCTAACTGCAATTGCACCACAAATCCAAGCAGCAACTTGAGGACAAAAAAGACACAACCAAGCCATAGACCATGTAGAGGATATATAGGTCAACCTAAAGGACTTTATCAATACAGACATTGGAGGAAAACTGTTGTCACTATGCTCCATCCTATCCAAAGTGCTTGTCCTGGTACACTACAATGGAAATAACAAAGAAGAAGGAGTGGTCAAGTTAGCACAACTCCTTATGGGCACGGACCCCTATCCCCTAGAAAGCAGGAAGACCAGGAGATCTGGAAAGACAGATAGGGAAGAAAAAGAGGATAAGAAAGATACCAAACGCATCCTGGCCATTGCCCTGGAAGTCAAGAACATGCTTTCCTTACTGACAGCATCCAAACAAATAGACCCAAAAGAGGTTAGGGAATGGGAGTTCCCTAATATATTCACTACACTCCTCAACAATGCAAAACTTGATAAACAATATGTTGACCACATCCTTACCACACTACTCATCAACAAATGCAACACCTGGGGCACCATGAAAGGCATCAAGATCACAATGTTCACAGGAGGACCAGATCATGCCAAGTTATTCATTGCACACAGTATGGTCAACAACAAGTTCTACACAAGACCTACCAAGAAAGACCTTGCACAATTTATTGTAGGGTAACTGTGTGGTCACAGAGCATAAAAAGGGGGTAATGTTATATTCCCTTGGGACAATTATGTACTATAATATCTATCCATTCCTATCAGCACCCTGCTTGTCATGGACCCACTACTTCTCTACCTGCAATTCTTACATTGTTTACTCAGCCACTACATCAGTACTTACTCAGCCACTATTACAGACTTTCCAATAGAAATACACCAACAGCATATATACACCTAGATACTCTGCTGTATTCCTTATGCTTTACCAACTTGTTGATTCCCCTTCTCTTCTCTCTCATTGCCCTCAAGTTTTCATCACTTGTTGCAACCTGAGTTAATCACTTAGGAAGGTCATAACAGGGGCCTTTCTGGTGCAATTTGAGCATCTAGGCACTCTGGGGAGAGCAGGAGGAGGCTGGACAGAAGGAGGAGTGACAGGAGGAGGAATTTTAGGGAGAGGAGGAGGACTGGATGGAGGCTATGGATGTGACAGAAGAGCAGGGGCAGGAGTGTGAAATGGTGTGCTAGAGAGAGAGCCAGGAGATGTGATAGTGGAGGTAGAAGTGGAGGAAGGACTGGAGGGAGGAGTAGACACATCTCTAGGATGACTAGACTTGACCTGTGGAAAATTAATTACTGCAGGTGCTGGAGGTGTAGCAGGGTGCTGTAACCATGCAGGAGGCAAGTTTACATCAACTCCCTTATCCTGGAGAGGTGGCAAATCAAGAAAAGGTGATTTGGAGGTGTGGGAAGGCAAAGAAGTAGGGGGGTTACCAAAGGAAGGAATGGAGTTCATCTTTACCTTAAATAGTCCTGGATAGTACCTCTCATCAAAATCTGCCCTCTCTAAGATCACAGTCATCCTGGTAGTAGGGTTATAAAACTTTCATCTCTTGTAGCCTGTAAGATAGCCAATAAAGACACACTTCTGGTAGTGGAGCTGGAGAGAGTTCCTCTTGTCTGTTATGGTCTTGACAACAAATCCCTTACATTGGCTCTACAGGTGGCAC
The DNA here is from genome assembly GCA_003315915.1 of Macrolepiota dolichaula. Classification (NCBI taxonomy): domain Eukaryota; kingdom Fungi; phylum Basidiomycota; class Agaricomycetes; order Agaricales; family Agaricaceae; genus Macrolepiota; species Macrolepiota dolichaula. The sequence goes on along the minus strand of QFDT01008639.1, from coordinate 31,746 downwards.
CTTGAACTACTCAACATTTTGGACTACAAAGAAGTACTGGGCTGATCTACCTCTCCACACAGAACACCCCCACCCCCTCGGTACGAGTCCCAGTACTTCAATCACCACCTTTGTCAAGTATGGGAAAATTCACCATTCATCCATATCTATTGGCATGGACTCTACAAAACCACTATTGCTTGGCCCACACTCACTGGATCCAACAATTATGGATGGAGGCAGATCGTTGGAGATATATCCTTCACCCACCTATACCTGATGGGCTGACCCTACAACCTCTGCTAGACTAACTCCCCTGTCAATCTTAGTATCAACCACTTCTCCACCTTGTCATTGCCTTCAGATTAAAAGAACTCCAACAGTATGGATTCTGTAGATCTGTTATCTTCCATTTCATAACAAGCTTCCATTCCCAGAACGCCATCTCATTCCAATGTCCCTTCCAATCCCATTAGCAGTGTCTCATCCTAGTTAGCAATGGACAAAATAGTAAAGTCATAGTAAAGTCAGAAGTATCTCAAATTGTATAAATAACGGACTATTCTGTAGTTGAAGCTTTAGCTTCAACCTCTTTGTTTACCTACCTTCCTACTCTTGTCCTCTCTCTCACTCTCTCACTCTCAAATATAACTCTATTGTTGTATTCCCTTGAGTGAACTTAGCATTCTTCTGTTTGTTAACAGCAGAAGGTATCAGTCTCTGTTCAGTACCCTAGGACAACCAGTGTTGTCAGCCAAAGGTGATTGTTGAAGTGATCCTTCAGTGTTAACTAACCTAGCAGCCATCCTTGTGGTGCCCTCTAGGTGAACCATAACATTGTCCCTCTAAACATGCACATAGGCAATGCAACCCCAGACTCTGAGATGGGAAACATCAGGCTTCTTGCCATTGAAGGCCTCATAGAGAGTGGTGTGGGGAAGAGAAGAGGTAGGGAGCCTGTTCCAAACATGGACCATAGCAGACAAGCATTCATTCCAGAAGACAGGAGGCAGGAAGGACTCAGACAGCATGGCTGTGATCCTCTCACCCATAGTTCTGTTAGCTCTCTCAGCAAGACCATTCTGCTGGGGCCTATTCCTGGTAAAGTGCCTTCTTTCAATCCCAGCAACATCAGTGAAGGCCAGAAACTCTTTAGGCATATACTCTTCTTCCTGGTCATCCTGCAAAGCCTTGATCTTAGCCCCCAGTTAAGTCTCAGCCCAGGCCTTGTACCTCTTGAATGTATTAAAGGCCTCAGACTTGGCCTTGAGCAAATAGAAAGATCTAAACCTAGTAGCATCATCAATGAATGTAATCCAGTACTTGTAGCCAGAGTGGGTAAAGGTGGGGAGAAAACCATGAAGATCAGAATGAATGAGGTCAAGGGGAGATCTGGTGTAATTGGAAGAAAAGGGAAAGGGGTGGGAGTGCATCTTGCCAGCCAAGCAGGGCTCACAGATAGGATCAGGAAAGTTAGACCATTCCAGTTTCAGACCAGTGACAAGCTTCTGAGAAATTATCTTCTTGACATTAACATAGTTGTGGTGAGCAAACTTTCTGTGCCAGAGGGAAAGATTAGCAGAAAGTGTGAAGATGAAATAGGCAGTCTCAGAGGTGAGGGTAGTGCCAGAGAGAATAGCAGAGTTGTTGGACTTGAGATCAGCTTGGAAAAGCATGTCCTTGCCTCTGTAAAAAGACATAGACTGGAAGGAAATAGTGATGGTGAAGCCCTTCCATCTAGTGAGGTAGAGGCAGGCTTGTTGAGTTGATATCTCTACTTGTCACATATGAGCTATATTTATGTAGTCTATATCTGCACTAGATAAGGTTCTACCAGATGAATCTAGAAATAGATCATCTGAGACCCACACTTGATCCATGGTGAAATACTTATGTATCTGCTCCATTCTCCATGGATCCACCTATCCAGAGCAATCCACTGGACAATCCTATGCTATATGTAGAATCTCTCCACTGTATAATCCTTAATTACTTCTATGAATAGTTACTTAGAATATGTATATAAACCTTATGTATTCCATTTTTATTCTACAGTTCAATACATCTCTTCTACTACTCTATTGCTATACATCTCTACTCTCTAACTTTACTTGCCTATACAATCCAGTGAGTGTTAGATTACCTCACCACTCTACATAGCACCATTATAGGTGCTTTCCCATAGTCCTATTGAATAGGACCCTGTTGCTGCTAGGACATATTCACAACATACTCATCTCTGAATACAACTTCTTTATTGTATTATCCAAGTGAACTTAGCATACTTCTGTCTGTCAATAGCAGAAGTTATCAGTCTTAGTTCAGTACTCAAGACAACTATTGTTGTTAGCCAAAGGTGATCATTGAAGTGATCCTTTAGTGTTGACTAGCCTAGTGGCCATCTTTGTGGTACCCTCTAGGTGAACCATAATACCCTTTAAACCTATTCAGAAGGTTCTTGTCTAGACCATATAAATAGTCTCATGGGGAGATGTGTAAGGAGTTATCCTCCTTATATAAACATTTGATTCTAATATATATCCAAGGCCTACAACTGTAGGCCTCATGTTTCACTTCCTCATGTACTGTATGGCTATCATGGCTGTCAATCATAATTGATGTAACTACCACATCATATATAGTTTTATATTAGTTGCTTACTAAACAACTAATTATTTTTTTATACATGATGACTTTCCCAATATACAGGCTCAAATTTATCTTGTGTGTGAAGAATCCTGAGATTAAGTTAAAAACATAAAGCCCAGCTTTACACAATCAAAGTGTTATCAGCTATGCCACACTCAATGGCTGATGAATACTAATATGCTAGTTAGGTAGTATAAGTGAAATTAATATAAAAATCACTAAAGTTGCATTAAGCTTTTCCCATAGCAACAGAATCCTTAGCTTCTATGTCATCATTCAGCTACAGCTCTCTGTTGGTCCAAAACCACCTCTCTGCTCCTCCACATTCCTATCCCCACAGACTTCCTTTCTCTCTACTATTCAGGGATCTCAGTTGCCATTCCTCTGGCAATCTTGGCTTTTTGGTTTTTCTCTTAGTTTCTGGACTTTCTGTATCTGTCTTATCTGTTATCTGATCCTCCTATCTTCTTTGTTCCTCTGAGTTCCCTCCATAGCTTACTCATTTCCTCTATGCCCATATGTTAGCTACAACTTCTTATTCCTTTGTTTTCCTTTGTCTTTCTTTGTCTCTATCTCTTCCTTTGTTCACTATCTTCTGTAGTATGTCATTAGTAGACCTTATGATTAGTACTACCTTCTTATCTACTGTAGTGTATAAACCTAGTCTACTACATTTGTATTCTCCAGTCTGATAATTGACTTAAATTGTCTTTTCTAACTTGTGTCCAAATCCTCTGTCTGCTCACCTCCATCTTTGGATATTCTCCAACTTTCTCTCTATTTTTTTTTTCTTTCCTCCATTTTTGGACAATCCTCCACCTTTAGATGTTCTCTGTCCTTGGTTCTCAAGTGAGACCATCACAATACCAAGAGGGGCAAAACACATAATTTGAAGCCAAGGTTTTATCCCCTTCGCTCCATCTCCAACATCCACTCTAACATCCAGTATTTGAGTCTTAACATCATTGCTTTCAGCACTTAACATGAGACTTTCAATACCATCACTATCCCAACCATTGCTTTCAATGGCACTCAAACTCTTATCAACCTCAGCTGCCTGCTTCTTCTTTCCAGCTGCCTTCTTCTTTTCCTTGCAGTGTTACAGCTAAAACAATTTTGATTGTAAATCCAAGGCAGAAACTAGGAATATCACTAGTTATAATGCTAGTAACACTAAAAAACCCTTGTTAGGAGTGATATAGTATCTAGCTATAGATCTCAATAGAAAGATTGGTCATTAGTACCCTTTACCAAAAAAATGTATGGTATTGAGGAATAATTTATTAGCTTTGGATGAGCATACCCATAGCTACAGGTGTATTTAGTGAGCAAAGCCTTACTAGCTCATTTAAGTGTCTCACTATGACTATCTATAGTACCTCAGATCAGTAGATCAACAGATTGCTAAGGCAAATGGGCCCTGAGGTCTAGTGAGTGCAACCCTATTCACCCAAAACAGCTAGCAACATCAGTTCATTTAGACTCTACAACTCAGCAAGACCAATTTGTGATATAATACTTTAGTTATAGCTCAGACCTAGCAATTAGTCAGTACACAGCTATACTAGTGAATCCCTCAGAATTAAACCAAGACATGCATTGGAAGAACCAGCTAGCAAGAGGATACCTTGTGAGTATTCAAGCTCATAAGATACTTACCAGGTGTCTTCAAGGGCCAGTAAAAAACTTACAGCTAGCTAGTGGACCATTGGTGGCTAGCAACCAATCAAAAGAATAGAAATAATAACTAGGTACACATGATAGCCTGATATCTTATGCTACTGAGCCTAGTTACCAACAGAAGTAGCTAGATATCCTATGTTATGGCCTTGACTACAGATCTGCTACATTGGCTCTACAAGTGGCGCCTTAGCTTACTGAATATCCCAGACTATGAAGAAGTACCAGGCCAATCAACCTTGCCTCATGAAATGCCTCTGCCTCCTTGGTATGACTCCCAGTATTTGAATGACTACCTTTGTCAAGTATGGAACATTCACTCTTTCTCCACATCTACCAGCATAAACTCTACAACACTACAATTGCCTGTCTTACAGTCACCAGATCTGACAACCTCAGATGGAGACAGATCATTAGAAATACTACCTTTACCCACCTATACCTGCTAGGCCAACCCTACAACTTCCACTGGACTGACTTCCCTGTAAACTTTCATACCAGCCACTTTCCTCTATCATCATTGCCTTTGGATCAAGAGAACTCCAATAGTGCAGATTCTGTAGATCCATCCTCTTCTATTTCACAACAAGCTTCCATTCCTAGAACACTATTCTATTTTGATGCCTCTTCTGTCTCTGATAGCAGTGTTCCTTCTTAGTTAGCAATAGATGAAATAATAAAGTAAGAAATATTCCAATTTGTATAAATACTGGACATTTTCTATAGTTAAAGCCTCAGCTTCAACTTTTTTCATTGTTAACTCTCTTACTGCTTGTCTTCTCATACTTGTCCTCTAATACAACCTTTGTCATTATAACTGCCAAGTGAACTTTGCATACTTCTATCTGTCAACAGCAGAAGTTGTCAGTCTCAGTTCGGTACTCAAGACAATATGTGTTGTCAGCCCCAAAGGTAATTGTCAAAGTGATCCTTCAGTGTTGACTAGCCTATTGGCCATCCCCATGGTGCCTTCTAGGTAAACCCATAACACCCTAGCTCACAAGAACACTGTCCATACAGACATGCATCAGGAATAACTAGATAGGCTTTCAATTGGCCTAGCTAACCCTTAGCCCAGGTTATAGGGTAGCTAGCAGAAGTCTGACAATCTAATAATCTGATATTTTTACTGTTTTGTTATTTGTAATCTAGTAAGTCTCACAATGTATAAATATCCCTTGCTAGCAAGCATGTTGGGCAAGCAATCTTGCTAGCTCATCTAGTGATAGATCATATATAAGTGATTTATTAAGTGACCAGTCTAGTATGAACTAAGGATTAGCTTCAATCAATAGAGACCTCAGACTTAGAAAGTAAATTGAGTTAATGAAAATTCCTTTAGATTGGATTTAGCAAGTTGATCAATGAATGGTTACTAGCATGTTATGGATCCAGGAACTCATGTTCTAGTTCCTGAAGGCCAGAACCTTCTGAGAGTTATCTCAAAACATACCTCTGACTATAGGCTCATCCTTTTTCCTCCCATCTACAACAATAATGAGCTTAATGCAGTCCTTCAACAAGCTATGCATGCAGCTCCCTACCACCACATTGTTGAAGACAGTGAAGTCCTCAGCACATATTCCATGTGCTGGATGGCAGCTATTGAGAACGGATAGTGCTCCTATCCAGTCATGGATAATTGCATCACTTGGCAACATCTCTACATGTTCTACAGTGAGCAAGAACTTCCACATGTTCTTGCTGCACTCATTGAGTCAGGAGAATACAGGCATCACTACTCATTGCAGCCTTGGCTATTTGATAACTTGTCTGATGCTTCTTTTGACTCCTCAGAAAATGTTCCCCTCTGTGCCATTGCCTCTTATTATTAGGAAATGTCCTTGGAGATTGTTTCCTATAATCTCTCATCCTCATCCTCATTCTCCTCATCTTCCTTGGCCTCCTCATCCTCCTCCACAGTACCTATGACTCAGGAGTTCTCCTCAAGCTTTCCCGCTTTGTCCAAATGTTCTACTATTTCTAGCAATGGTGACTCAGAGTAGATAGTGTTGACAAAGCAGCATTAGCGCTAGTCATACTCTCGTCACATCACGTGACACCTTAAGCGCCGTCACGGGTGCTCGGATCATCGGATCACTGATCATTGCCATACGTTGACAATAGATTGTATCCACGAGGCTACACGCGTCCATACGCGGCATGCTTCCATTATGCTTTCTCTATTTTTAGTTTACAATAGAAAAGCTGACTCCTCTCTCCTCGTTGTAACAATGAGTCGTAGTACCCTGAGTCGGCAAGTATGACTACGTATGATACCCTTTGCCTCTCCTGTATGGTATTTAAGGACTCTAGAATAGTCCTATTATGATAACTTTCTGCCCTCTTCTCACTCGCTCTAACAAGCTCTACACAAGCAAGTTTCAAGCTTACCACCGTCTCACTTAGCAAGGCAAGTAGTTTCCCTATCATACACTATCATGCGTGCTCGTCGTACGCTTTGCTTTCAACAGATAGAATGCCATGGTAGCTTATGGACTACAATTTTAGATGCAGACTGACTTATGGACATTCTGTAGTGTACTACTAGTTTCTTTGCCTTGATCATTGACTCAAATAGACATTTATGACTTGTATATACAGTAGTATACAAGGACCTTTGGGCTTACATAAATAGGCATAGATTACAGGATCAAAAACAGCAAGTTTTTGATTCTCTTCTGTTATTACTACTGTAACCTGTCTAATTCAAGATTGGTTGATCTTTAACTCTACTCCTCTGAGTTAAAAAACTGATAACTGCAACACTTCAACATTATTAAGTGCTTTCTGATACAGTAGTGTTGTAACTTACCAATTTATCTATTAGCAGGCCAGTTAAGGATTTTAATTAGCTAGATGCCTCCTAACTTAGGTCTAGGAGCCCACTAAACTATAACATGTTAACTAGCCTAGTAACTATCCTTGTGGTGCTCTCTAGGTAAACTATAATAATAAGAGCTTCAACCTTATGTTATGATTCACCTAGCAAGCACCACAAGGATGGCTACTAGGCTAGTCAATACTGAAGGATCACTTTAACAATTACTTTTAGCTAATAACACTAGTTGTCTCAAGTATTGAACAGAGTCTGATAACTTCTTGCTGTTGACAGCAGAAGTATACTGAGTTCACTTGACAAATATAACAACAAGGTTATATTCACAGTACAAGGTAAGAGAGACAAGTAAAGAAGAGAATACAAGCAGGTAGGCAAGTTAACAAGCAAAAGATTGAAGAAGCTGAAACTTCAACTACAGAAATGTCCAGTATTTATACAATTTGAGGTACTTCTTTATTTACTATTTTGTTCATTGCTAACTAGGATGACACACTACTTGTTACAATCATTTTTCTCATCCTATACTAGTACATCTTCTTTGCTGCATCATCCCAGACTTGTTTCCTGTCTTCTTTACTATCTGTTCCTGTCATCATCATTTCCTGAGCCATGTTTCCTTTCATCTACCAGTCTAATCAGTCTATGACCAAGTTTTTTATTATGCATGCACTAAAGATAGTGTCACTGTTATATCTCTCCAGAGCAATTGTGTACAGTATTATCCATTCACTCCTATTACCACCCTGTTTGTCATAGACTTTCTGCTTTTCTACTGCTTCTTTCTTGCATCTTCATTATTGTTCACTCAGCTACTATATCATACTTACTCAGCTGCTACTGCAGACACTCTATTAGGAATACACCACTGGTATATATACATGTAAATACTCTGTTGTATTCCTTATGCTTTACCAACTCATTGACTACCCTTCTCATCTCTCTCATTGCTCTCAAGTCTTATCCACTTGTTGTAACCTGAGTTGAACACTTAGGAAGGTTATAACAGTTACCTCAGTAAAAAGGATTGGGGATTGGATCTTGATGTGCAAACTTATCTCTAATTGTATTTGTATCTTAATTGTCTCTGTAAGCATTGATACAGACTCATATACTGAAGCATAGTGTACCATGTACCTTAGCTTTAGTATTGTTGTTAACCAGTGTGTTCCCTTGCAATATTGTTTAACATTACAAACCTGTTCCCTTGGTCATCCTAGATGACTCTAACTTACCATATAACACCTGTCTGGAAGCTCTGCATGTTGCATAAGTTCAAGAAACAACCCCTTCATTGTTACATTAAGAAGACTTTTGTCTTGCTCAACTCTACTTGGCACTTACCTCTACCTCTAGTCTGGGACTAGGCAGACTGGTAGTACTGCTGAGACAACTCTTAGCAGCCCATCTTCTGGCATGACTTTGGATTAGGTCTGAGCATAACACTACTAATGGAAGTGAAGGGAGCATCAGAATAGAATGGTATTCTGGAAATGAAAGCTTGTTGTGAAATGAAAGACAACAGGCCTACAGAATCTGCACTATTGGTTCTCTTAATCTAAAGGTGATGATAATGATGTGAAGTGGCTGATACAAAGATTGACAGGGGAATTGGTGCAATGGAGGTCATAGGGCTAACCTAGAAGATAGAGATGGGTGAGATGTTTTTCCAATGATCTGTCTCCATCCAAGGTTATCAGATCTGACAACTGCAGGACAAGCAATTGTTGTATTGTAGAGATTGTGTTAATATATATGGATAAATGGTGAATTATCCCAAACCTGGCAAAGGTGGTCATTTAGGTAGCAGGACTCATACTGAGGAGGCAGAGGTGTTCCATAAGGGGAGGTGGATCAGCCCAGTACTTCTTTGTAGGCCATGATTTCCAATAGATCAAGGTACCCCTTGTATAGCCAGTGTAACAGATTTGTAGTCAAGCTCATCACAACTGAAAACCTCCTGTCATCCCTGATACTTATATTGTGTCTATTCCAACAAATAGCAGTACCCACTGTGATTATATATTTCCCTATGTTTCTTCATGTTTTTTCATCATAACAATAAAAACCCTATCATATTATTTCCAAAGCTAGACTTCTGACTGACAATGGATAGACAATAACTATCAACTCCCTTGTATTATTAAGTTTACCTCATGTGTCATGATTGACTCAATTTTGCCACACACCAAGCACGGAATTGTTGTCATTCAATCATAACGAGATTGCATAATGAAAAGTCAAATCATGACTATGACTTGTATTAGTCATGGTCAATTAAGTATGGGTACAAATAACTTAGAGGTATGGATAAACTAACAAAAATTGAAATGGAAAGGAGAGTGGATGTTATAAACAAAGTCGAAAGGTAACACAAAGGAGCGTGCGTGCGATATATAAAACACATAAATATGAAATGCAATCATGCACTGTGATGCAACAAAGTCAAAGTCCAAGCCAAAATCGAGAGAGGGCGAAGGGAAGGGCGATAAACATAACATATTCCATAGAACCGCCATACCTTGCACAAGTCAGACATCCCAAAAGCAAATAAACCCATAACGTGCAGATGAATAACAAATACCCAAGATCGGAATGTGTCGCAACGGCGAGTACCTTAGCAGCCCAGACGTAAATATGGGCTCTATCTGGGCAAGCCCACAACGAGTGGCGATACGACGCGTAACCAAATGCCCACCGGAGAGATGACTCATTTGAACCGTGCGCCGCCTTCTCCACCCTTCATAAATGCTCTCATAAACTCCAAGAAACGACTTCCATACTCGTTCGGTGGTACCTGGCTAATCTTTTTCTGCTACACACTCTCAATCTTTGCATGGGGATGAGTGAAGAAGTATTACTCACGCGATCACCACTGCCGGCCAAAATGCTCTTCCACAACCTCTCTGCACGTTTCACAATCCCATAGGGTGTCAGAATATCGATGACACCCAAGTAATAGATGGTGCTCAGATCTTTGTTCTCTTCATCTGTTGCTTGAAGTCCGCCCTCGTCTTGGTAAAAGATAAAATACTGTCTGTCACCGGTGGTATCTTCATCCAGAAATAAACCTAGGGGTTCCTGAGGCAGCGACTTGTGTTGCGAGTGAGCATAATTGGGATTTTGCTGCGGAAGGTGTGGACTGTTAGACGCAGAGCCGGGCTGGGATGGAGGAATGTGTAATTGTGACCCTGTCGGTGCGTGGAGCGTTCCACCTGGGACTTGAATGCCCGCTGCAATGAATTATAATCAGACATAGCGAGGGGGAAGAGGAGAGGAGAATGTACAGGCACCAATGTTCGATGAGGCGGAGCCATTCATAGGTATATTTGACGGGCCCGCGCTCGCCGAACTCAGAGCCTTAGGATCTGAAGACCTCATCGCCCTACGCATCGCAATGGCTTCAGGTGTTTTTGTACCCCTTGCACTCTGCTTTGATCTCGGCGCTTGTGGCAACTCGGGCTGGAGTGGAAAGGCATTACCAGTCAGGTAGATCGCTAAGTGTTTTGATTTTGATGAGACACACCTCAAAAACTTTCAACGTATTCTTCCGGACATTATCCCTGTTTCCCCTCTTCATGTTGTGTATCCCAACCAGCAAACTGTAATCCATGACATCGACACTCTTCAGATACTCGACGTCCCTCCTCAACTGTTCAGTCAACAACGCTCGCTTCTCCGGGCCCAACTCTAGTTCCTTTCCCCTATTGATCCAATTCAAATCTTTCAATACCGCCCTGGGATTTTTCTTGGCTTTTTCCTCGGGGTATTCTCTTCCGACTGTACTCCCTTTTAGGTCATACGTTTCGTGTATATCCCTATGCGGAGGGAAGAGATTGTTCATAATGACGAAATGGATCTTTCTGCCACGGGGAAGCTTGACTCTGTGGAGACCGTAGAAGCGGGACAGGAGAGTGTGTGGGTTATTCTTGACATGTTCGTAATAGACTTTGAGGGTTTTGAGGAGAAATTTGTGTTCGGAGTGTCGGATGGTTTTGATTATGAAACGGTAGTCTCGGGAGAAATAGAAGAATGAACCGGATTTGCCTGGAGAGCCTAGTTCGGAAAGGATGTATTTCGCAGTGAGGGACAGGAGATAATCTGCTGGGTCCAAGCGGAAAAACTCCTCGCGAAGGCTGCGGAAGACGAAAGGTGCATAGTCTTTGAACTTGAAATCGTATTTCGCAGATGGCGTCAGCTCATTCCCGACACTAGCAGACTTGTGTTCAGCGAAGACCTGGGGATCAGAGAAACACTCACATATCAAAAGAATACTTGTGCCTCGCAGCAAAATCATCCTCTGTCAACGTTCTCTTGATCTTCGCCTGGCACCTCGAAACACCAGTACGAATGCCGGTCAACATGTTGTACATCAAAACGTAATTGACATGGTCCTCTCCAATCAGGTTACCAACCAGCGGCTTGTCGTCATCATCACGAGTTCCCCTAGTTCCTCTGGTGTCAGTGCGTGTGAGGGCAGCCTCAGCCTCAGCCTGTTGAAGCTGCTTCTGTCGCTTGGACTGGCGCTCCCGGCGGATTTGTTCCGAGTGTATCTGGATGTCGTCTGCGAGTGCGAGTGCGGCATCTCCGAGTACTACAGCCTCTTCTGGGGTTTGTTGCTGCTGTTGGGCTGGGTGGGGAAAGCGCTGATAAAGGCGCTGATTTTGATGCTGATGTTGTTTTATAGAGGAGCCAGTAGTTGTGTTTCTGCGCGCTGTGCGGGGTGCTGAAGACGACGATAGGGCAAGTGGCTGGGGTTGGAGTTGGGCGTCGGGGACAGGCATGATAGAGGGAGGGAAGGAAGGAGCAAGGGGCTGTGTAGACATGCGGAGAGTAGCAAGAGAGCCACGGGTATCTGTAGACGTACGGTGAAGAGAGGTTGGTTGTGCTGAGTACATGATAGGCTCTGGCTCGTCATAGATGACTGGCGGCTCGCTCTGGGACGGAGTGCTCAGCCGCAGCGCATGGACCCGCTGCGTCTCGTCGTCATGCTCGATATTCTCCACGCTTGCGGGGGGCGATGGCGGGGGTGGCCCAGCACTGGGACCAACGGTGAACTCGTAAGTGCTCTGAAAGACGGAAACGTCCTGCAAGCCAGCCATGCAAGTCAAGAGTTGGATCCAAACACCGAGCACACACTCTTCCCCTTCCACACTCGGTGGCTGTGCTCACACGTGCTATCTCATTACTCTCCATCTATTATATTTTACATTTAACCTCATGTTTTTCGACGCTTTCTATTCCCCCGTCCCTCTTCCGTCTCCTGTTCCCGTTTGTGCTTCATCCCAGCCATCCGCATCACATCTTTCTTCCTATCCTTCTCCTTCTCCTCACGCCGTGCGTCGTCCCTTTCTAGCTTTTTCCGCCTTTCTTCCTTCTTTTCCCCTTTCTTCTCCTTCCGTTTCACCACCTTGTCCTTTCTCAACGCTCGCATCTGCTGGAGCAATGCCACAGCTTCGCGCTCCTCTGGTTCCATAACAACAGCACGTTTCTGTAGGTACGTCTGTGACCGCTGCTTGGTCATCAACTTTGGTTTCGATGCGTACGGTAGTGATGCCTGGAGCTTTTGTGGGACACGGAGAGGGTTGAACTTGCGCGCAGACCGTTCTATTTTCTTGTACGTCGAATTGACGTTCAGGGGCGTTTTTAAGCCCTCATCACGCCGAACCTGGCCAGTCAATCGCATCCCTGTCCATGAGGTCTTGTTGGAGAGTAACAGCGAAGTCACAGGGTTGTAGAACTTTCGCGGTTCAATTGAGTACCAAGCTCTCAGAAAGACAAGATCTGGGCCATACATCAGCGGGCAACGGGATCGAAAGGATACAATACACATACCACTCTTTAAAATCTTGTCCTCAAAGGTCGCTCGGAATGTACCGTCGGGTTTGGGTAGTGCTTTCTTGACCTGTCCGCGAATACCAGATACCGTCTTAATGTTTGCACCCTCAAACTTGGCGACTTCAAGCGCAGAAGTGAACATATCTTTGATAAAAGCAGTGTTCTTGAAGATCTTATATGGCACACCCGTCAACTTGAGTTTCTTGACAATCTTGACTGATCGGTCAATGTCAAGAACGACACCCGTCGCGCTCACTCGGAATCCTGGTGTATCGCCCGAGAGTGAGTTGAAAGTGCAGAACCCAGTGTTCGGTAGAGAGACAGGCCCATAAAACGTCGCATAACAATGCATATGTTCAGGCGTGTATTTGAGCATTCGCATGCGAATAGAGTGATCATCCAGGGAATAAATGGGTACCGTCTGGAACCGCCGCCAGCCAAGAGAGAAGACGAGCGGGTCATTAGTCTTGAGCGGCCGCGTGAACCAGCGATGACGCTTAACGCGAACCTGCACGTAGCCGAAGCGCTCTTCTGCGGAAAGCAACCCTCCAGCGATAATCGGGTAATGAGGGTCAAAGTGTTCAATGAGCTCGCACGGCACGTTTGAAAGTTCTATGCGGACATATGCACCAGGGCAAAAACCTTCAACGAGAGCGCGAGCCTCTGACTCGATCCCCTCGAATTCCGCACGATTCAGAGCCAATTGGCGCGCTATTTCGTCCTTGGCAGTGTCGTAAAAGTCACCCTTTGTGGACTCTGGATCGTCGTACTGTTCATCAAATTTCTGTTTGAGACGCTCTTTTTTTTCCTGGAGAGTTTTCGTGTCTTTGGTAATCCGGTCTACGGGAAGATCAACCCCATCCTCTTCCCCTTCAGATCTGCTCCCTTGACTATTATCGTCGTCCATCCCATTCCACTCTGAATCCTCGCCAGTAATGAAGAGACCTCGAATAGATTCCAACAACTCATCATCCTGCCATTTCTCCAACTCGGTGTCGTCAATCGATTCCTTGCCTTTATCAAGAACCTCCATGTCACCCATATCAGATTTGCTTTTGATAGTGAAGAAGCCATCAACATCTTCCTCCTCATCGCCCTCCGCCTTTCCATGTAATACTTCAGCTGGGGTAAGATCAGAAGCGTAGATTAGCTTAATCCAATCCTTCCGCTTTCTCTTTCGTGATGGGGATGCGAATGACTGTGCTCTCTCAGCAAGATTCTGCTTCCACTGAGGCACGCTCTCATCTATTCCCTCTTCATCGTCCAAAGCATCATCATCACTCGGAATTTCGACATCATCATCTTCTTCGCCGGTAAATCTCACCCGGCGATTTGATGCAGAAGGCAAGCCGTCGTCGTCGCCGAGATCTGAATCGCTCTCTGCATATTCGATGTCTGCCCGCGACCGATGGCTTGATGAAGGCAAGGTACGCTGCACGACTCGATGTGATCGACGACCAGTGTTTTCTACTCCAGGAGGGAGATGGTCAAAGTCAAAACCTTCCTCGTCCTCTTCAGCAGACTCCAGACCCTCGTCATCCTCAAACTCGCTCTCATTATCACTATCTTCTTCCTCTTGTGCATCATCCATGTCTTCAGTGGACGATGCCTGCGCGGCTATGGCTAGAGGATTTGAAGATGATCCGAAAAGTCGGATCTGGCTCTTGCTGACAGCATCCTCGAGGGTATTGGAGACATCCTGTAGGTCCATAACCATTTGCTCACCCTCACCCTGTGGCACTAGGAACAGGATAAGCATCATTCTCGTATATTGAGTATGAGCACACACCTTCGTCGTTCCCTCTCGAGAAATTTCCAGGAACATTTATCCATACAGCATCTTTATCATAGATAACCCCACCAACATCACTCATAGGCGCATGTATGAGAAGTTTTTTCTTCTCGCTCAACTTTCTCCGTTTCTCCGATGCCTCGTCAGGTAAGGGGCAGGGATCGCCAAGCTGCTGGACGCTCGTCATGTCGAGGTCACCCACACCAGGTATATGGACCTTAGTTCCTAACCGCAGGTTGGTACCTCGAACATAGCCATACACAGTGACAGTACGATCGCACTTTCCTCTTGATGTTCGCACGAGCTCTCGTGGGGTGAGGTCCTCCAAGCGGTCGGCGAGGATGTATGGGTGTGAATTGCGGAAGATGAGTGGTCGGAATTTCATGACAGAAATAAAACGAGTAAGATTGAGGATTTCGGTATCAGGGTAGCGTCCATTGATGACGCCGGAGAGGTAAAATAATTTAGCACCCTGGTAAATTTCTGTCCAGAACCGCTTCTTAAGAGCCTTTTTAGTGGTTTTGAGAGTCGCAGCTTTTTTAATGAGATCGAGGTGGGATAGAATGCCAATGACTTTGGGAAATCCATGCGACTGGAGGATATTAAGAAACTCGAATGTTTCCTACAACAAGAAAGTTAGAAGTTAAACCCATAGCGTAAAGAGTGCCCTCACCATTTCAAAACCAAAGGAACCGTCAATCATGAGTAATACGAGGTCAGCGACCTTACCAATGTCTATCATACTATTAAGGTCATTGTTGCATTCGATGAATGTTAGGCGACGCTTCTTTCCGCTGACTACGGTTATTGGACCTTTTGGATCGTTAAGTGTCTGTTTCGTAAATCGACGAACGAGACTTTTGAGCAGAGTTGTTTTGCCGACGCCCGGAGGACCGACAATAGCAATGATGACGGGTGGAGGGTTTTCATCTGGGGTACGATTAACGAGAGGCACATGGAGCCTCGTCTGGTCTCTCTCTACTGCGCGCCGTCCCTGTCGGTCAGCTCTCCGACCAGATTTTGGTGCAAACGCCTAGCCAAGACGTCAGTAGATAAGAAGATATGTAGATATTAGCGCACTTTTGCATTAAAGCCTTGCTGTCGTTCCTTTCCTTTCGCCTTGTCTTTTTTACCGGCCTTTATACCAGACTGCGCGGGTCTGTGAGCCTTGTGTGGTCTGTCGTCCATGGCCGATTACAAAAAATGGAAGAGCCCCTAGATTGGGGTTAGCGTAAATGACCCTATGACGCGATCACGTGGTCCACCGCGTCGATGTTGATGGGACTGTTTTAGTGCAAGCCGTTGTGTTCTGCCAGCCCGCCCTCTGCGACACCACACCTTCCTTTCTCAAAAAAATGCGGCGCTCAACCAGACAACCTGCGCCGTTTATTCCCAACGACGAGCTTGAGGCACACCGCATCCGCCTCGAGCATAACCTCCGACACTCAGAGACCACCATCCACCTCTCTTCTGCGACTGAGAGCGACGCAGAATCGTACCAAAGCGTCGACAGTCTCGAATATCCTAGGCATAACTCCAACCCAGCATCAATGAACGAGTTTCCGTCCTTCGACCGCCGGGTACGGGATCACCTAGCAGACGAGGACATCCCTGGCCATGGATGGTCATATCGCACAGGTGACGACTATGAAGAAGGCATAAATCCCTATGGGGGAGAGTCTCTCTCCACCGTGGCGCACCATGCTAGCGCGGTAACACTCAGTGCGGGCCTAGACAGGCGTGGGGCGAGGCGCGATATAAGCATTAGCGGTGCAGAGTATGATCCGGATCGCCCTCTGAATGATATTATCGCCGGTGTTACCAGCAAGCTCAGTGTTTTTGACACAGACATGTCCCGATCGAAGCGTATAGTGAGCGACGCAGCTATAAACAACTCATTCTCCTCGCTTACGCTGTCTCTAGACGCTTGAAAACATCACTCATGACCCTCTTATCGTCGAGGATACTGCAGAGCTCGACCAAATACTCGAAACAGGTGCTCGACCATCTGCGCACTCGCGCTCTGTCCGTGTAGCGTCTCCCGTCACCTCAGGATCTTCCTCTCATTCGGAATCGGATCGTAGCCAGGCTAATACTACCATGAAAGGCCGGCCGAAGTTGTCAGATGCCCTCCGCGACGTCACTCTTTCTCCAAAGAGGCCACGCAGTCCTCAAATCAATCGTTCAATATCCTTTTCTCCGAAACAACAAACTTCTGCTACCATCTCACGCGGAAGTCAGCGCGCAAGCGCCCCCCATGTTCCCACCCCTCGACCAGGAAGGCGAAGCAACATCTTCCCTTCATACGCACCCTCTCCTCCGCAACAGCCTGACCTCGTTCTTCAACCTCCCACCCCTTCCGAAGTGAGCTCCAAATTCACACGTATGGCCCATGGCCTCGCCAAAGAGATCGAACATGAAAAGAATCAACTTCGGGCATCGACATCATCGAAGAGAACCGAACGGTCCCGTTCTACCTCTATGCCTATCGACAACAATAATCTATTCCATGATGGCGCGAAGCAAGGCACATCATCTGCGGACGGAACCCACGTTCCGCGTTCTTCTGGAAAAAATCGGTCGCGTATACAGTTACCTGATGTTACTGGTCTTACCAATGCTATTGAATCTCCCGCCAAACTCACTGCGGAATACTATGCCTACCGTGCAGAGGATCAGATTCGGGCGACCGAGAGTATGTCTCAAATTGGGCTACACGCCTTGTCTGACATTTTTGCCCGCAGAACGTCTCCTTCATACGCTGGATACGGTTCAGAAGAAAATCCAACAGCTTGAAGAGGAAAATGGTATTTCTAGAAGGCGTGTGCGTGAACTTGAGATGGAACTAGAGGATTGCAAGAGGGAAGTTGCTCGGGAACGAACACGACTCATCGAACAAGAAGAATATTTCCACCAACAACAGAGACATATCCGCACCAAAGGCAAGGCACGGGCAAGAGACACCAGTACCGATGCATCGTTACTTCATGAGCGCTATAAAGAAGCCGTAGAAGAGAAGAAAGGTATGCCCGTAACTCATAGTTATGATATGCGTGCTGAGCAGGCTTTAGCCCTGGAAGATCTTATCAACAAACTTCGAGCTCATCTCGCCCGAGTGACATCGGAACTTTCCTCAAACCGGGAGCTGCTCATCGAATTACGAACACTACGCGACGTAGATTCTACTACCCTAAGAGACAAGGGTTTGGAGATCACGCGACTGAGAAACGAGGTAGAACGACTTGCAGGCGAAGTCGAAGTTCTGCGAAGTGTCGTAGAAGAGGGTCTTCGTGAACGGCGAGCTGCAAAGGAAGCATCCCTGGAGCAATCGTCTGTGCATGATTTCTCTCGTCAAGAACCTCCGATGACGCACCCGCCGGAAGATGAGCATGACATGGAGGAAGATCAGGATGAAGACGAGGGCGAGGATGAAGACGAAGACGAGGATGAGGATACTGAGACTGAAGATGCAACATATTCTGTCACTAGTAGCTCGAGACCGAGGGCTATGGACAGGACGATGAGAACAGACGCAACAGAAGGATCCACTAACGACGCGCGAAGAGCTCAATACCTTGACCCCACTGAATTTGAGAGAATATCTGCGGAGATTGATGAAAGGAGGTCTGATCGTTCTGGGTCAGCGAATCTTTCGCAGTTCTCGCAAACTAGATCCCCCGTACAGTCGCCGTCTCCGAGGCCTAGAAGGAACAGGCCTGCAGATAATTCTGCTATATACGACATGTCTACAATGGCGAGGCGGGCGTCTTCCCCTGACCCAATCTCAGATCTTGAAGAGGAACTCGGTGGACTTGATGACCATGGCGCTGCTACTGCTTTTGGAGCGGGTCCCTCCACGGGTCCTAGAGAGCACTTCGAGGATCACGAGCCGAGGCACAGTAACGACTCAGAAGCCCCCTTCCCCAAGATTCGTGGAAAACATCTGGAACGGCTTTTCTTTGCTGCGCCTGAACACGATGCGCGGACCTGTAGTACTTGTAATCGGAACCGCCATGAGTCAGATGGGCACCCAGCTCCTTCAAGAAGTACCCGCAGAAGTGTTCGGCCGACGAGGTCCAGGCGCGGTTCAGACCAGGATGATGAAGGCTTCGCTGAAGGTTCTGAAGAATTAGAACAACCTCAAGCTCCGAGTCGAGACAAGGGGAAACGACGGGAACTTGAGAACATCAATGAGGTGCGGTCCGTTGCACGGCAAGAGGGATTGCCCCCCCAGACGATCGTCGCGCGGATCATCCGGGAACTAGAGGACGATTTCACGCACTACAAAAGGTATGCCGAACCCCCATATATCGAAATTTGTGCTCAACGGACGTATTAGCATTTATATCGAGTTGGCTGACCAGTACAAGGATATGGATGCAGCATCGAATGTGGCGAAGCGAAATACCCTCGCCAAGCACCTCCGTGAAGTCGTTGATATTTTGGAACTGAAGGTGAGCTTTTTTCGCGTACACATGTGATCGTTACCGCATTCTGACTCGGACCCAAGGGCGACCAAATCGCATCGTTATATGATTTGTTGAGGTTCAAAGATAAGCCCCCAGGCGGCCGAGGCAACCAGAAGGTGGCAACCTCGTCTGGAACATCAGCACGGGCAAGGACATGATACTGTAGTAATTCTTTTTGACTCTGTACCGTACCTTACATTTCGATCTAGTGGTAGAACCGCGTACAATACATCTTGGATCTTCGCGATTTCTCGGGACGGAAGAGAGTTGACGGAAGCTTATGTAATCCGTTTCGTCATGGGGCGTGACAGCAGAGCAGAGATGCTGCCAGAGCCAACATTCCCTCTTTCTCTCCTGCTACCACTATCTCCCTCCTCCGTCGTACTTACTTGTCTGTACGGCGCCCAGAAATTATGTTGTCGAGACGCGTTGTCGGTCGTCTGACACCCTTGGTCCGCGCGTCGAGGGCTCTCCGTCCACTGCCTACCTCCCTACGTCGCGAGTATGCACTTGCCAGTGGACCATCCTCAAACGACCCTTTTGCGAATGGCACTAATGCGTACTACGCCGACGAGATGTATCGCCTCTGGAAGCAGGACCCCAAGTCGGTTCACCCATCTTGGAGCGTCTATTTCTCTGGCCTTGACAAGGGCCTACCAAGCCATCAGGCCTTCCAACCCCCACCAACACATCTACCTCACCCTGCAGATGGTGCTCCGGCCTTGCACGCTGGCGGTGGCGCCGAGCTAGACGACCATCTTAAGGTCCTTCTATATTATTCGCTTACTCCCGCTCTATTTATCTTATTTTGTCCACTCAGGTCCAACTCCTTGTCCGCGCCTATCAAGTACGGGGCCACCATGTTGCGGAGCTGGATCCCCTGGGGATCCTTGATACTGACTTGGCTGATGTCCGTCCTCCTGAGCTGGAACTCAGTCGATATGGCTTCACCGAGCGTGACCTCGACAAAGATATCACTCTTGGTCCAGGTATCCTACCTCACTTTGCGATGGAGGAGAATAAAACGATGAAATTGCGGGACATCATCAAGACGCTGAAACGTATTTACTGTACGTCAGTTCTAATTTTAACGTCTCCACCAACCTCACGTTCACACAGGTGGACATGTCGGTATTCAGTATGTGCATATCCCCGACAAGGAGCAGTGTGACTGGATCAGGGAACGTGTCGAAACTCCGAAACCATGGAATTATACCGTTGAAGAGAAGCGTATGATCCTGGATCGTCTTATCTGGTCCGAATCCTTCGAGAAGTTCATTGCCAGTAAATACCCCAACGAGAAACGCTTCGGCCTCGAAGGTTGCGAGGCCCTCATCCCTGGTATGAAGGCTCTCATTGACCGCTCAGTCGATTCCGGTGTCAAACATATTACCATTGGCATGCCTCATCGTGGCCGTCTCAATGTCCTCGCAAACGTTATCCGTAAACCCATTGAGGCTATCCTCAACGAGTTTTCAGGAGACGGAGATAGCAACTGGCCAGCTGGTGATGTCAAATATCATCTTGGTGCCAACTACGTCCGACCTACACCATCTGGCAAGAAGGTGTCACTTTCTTTGGTCGCCAATCCATCGCACTTGGAAGCCGCTGATCCAGTTGTTCTTGGCAAGACTCGCGCTATTCAACACTTTGAAAATGACGAGATCTCTCACAACACTGCCATGGGTGTCCTGCTCCACGGTGATGCCGCATTCGCAGGACAAGGTGTTGTCTACGAAACCATGGGACTTCACAACTTACCCTCATACGGAACCGGTGGAACCATCCACTTGATTGTTAATAACCAAATCGGCTTCACCACTGACCCTCGCTTCTCGCGTTCCACTCCCTACCCCTCCGATATTGCCAAGTCTATTGACTCCCCCATTTTCCATGTCAACGGCGACAACGTTGAGGCCGTGAACTTTGTATGCCAGCTTGCGGCTGACTACCGCGCCAAGTTCAAAAAAGACGTTGTCATCGATATTGTCTGCTACCGCAGATATGGACACAACGAAACCGATCAGCCAAGTTTCACTCAACCGAGGATGTATGAGGCTATCAAGAACCAGCCTACTCCCTTGACTAGATATACCAAGTTCTTGGTTGGCCGTGGCACCTTCACCGAAAAGGATATTGAGGAACACAAGAAATGGGTATGGGGAATGTTAGAAAAAGCTGCCAATGCGTCCAAAGATTATGTTCCTACCAGTAAGGAATGGTTGTCAGCAGCCTGGACCGGGTTCCCCTCACCTAAACAGCTCGCCGAGGAAACGCTCCCGACTCGGCCGACCGGTTCCGACGCCGATACCCTTGGCCGCATCGGCAAGGCAATTTCCAGCTATCCTCAAGGATTCTCACCTCACCGTAATCTCGCTCGCATCCTGGCTGCTCGTGGAAAGACTGTCGAAGAGGGCAAAAATATTGACTGGTCGACTGCCGAGGCTCTTGCCTTCGGTTCTCTCGCACTGGAGAAGATTCACGTCCGCCTGTCGGGTCAAGACGTCGAGCGTGGGACTTTCTCCCAACGTCATGCCGTTATCCACGACCAAGTCAACGAGCAGCAGTACATTCCTCTGAATGACCTCGGTTCGAATCAAGCCAGCTTTGTTGTTTGCAACTCGTCCCTCTCCGAATTTGGTACCCTCGGCTTCGAACTCGGTTACTCCCTCGTGTCACCAGATGCTCTCACTATCTGGGAGGCCCAGTTCGGTGACTTCGCCAATAACGCCCAATGTATCATTGACCAATTCATTTCTGCCGGTGAACGTAAATGGCTGCAACGTACTGGCCTCGTTGTGAACCTGCCCCACGGCTATGACGGTCAAGGTCCAGAACATTCAAGTGGAAGATTGGAACGTTTCCTCCAGCTCTGCGATGACCATCCTCATATCTATCCATCCCCGGAGAAGATTGAACGCCAACACCAGGACTGCAATATGCAGGTCGTTTATCCCACGTATGCTTCGCCTTCGGATTCCTCGGATACTGTGACTAAAATCGTGTTCCCTCTGCAGAACCCCCGCAAATTACTTCCATGTCCTCCGTCGTCAAATTCACCGTGACTTCCGCAAACCTGTGGGCTTCATATCATTATACAAGGAACCTCATCCTGACCACAATCTAGCTTATTCTCTTCTTCTCAAAGAACTTATTACGTCATCCTCGGGCTCGCTCAACACTGGATGAGATGATTGCTAACACACACTTTGAACGCTACCTTCCTGAAGCGGCGGAAGATTTGGTTGCTCCTGAACAGATCAAACGTCATATTCTCTGCACAGGTATGTAGAATAATATCTTGCATGGAGCCTATTTGACTCATTCCCCTGACAGGTCAAGTCTACTTTACCTTGCTCCAGGCTCGTGAGGACCGTGGTATCAAGGATGTCGCTATCAGTCGCGTTGAACAACTTTCACCGTTCCCTTATGACCTCGTACGTCGCACCGCACTTGTCTGGGAGAATTTTACTGACATTGTACAGGTCACCCCCCATCTCGATCAATACCCCAATGCTGATCTTCTTTGGTGTCAAGAGGAGCCTTTGAATAATGGTGCCTGGAGTTACATTGGCCCTCGTATCTATACTGCTGCCAGCAGGACCCAATATCACAAGAGCAAGTACCCTTACTATGCTGGTCGTGAGCCTACTAGCTCCGTCGCCACCGGTAGCAAGGTAAGCCGTATATGCGACCATATCCTAATATAATATCACTTATTCCTTTTTTTTCAACCAGACACAACATAAAAAAGAGATTGAGGCTTTCCTCGACACCGCTTTTGACACTTCTTCGGAAATGCACCATCTCAAATAGAGATAGATGGTTGTCGGAATTAGTGTTATAATGTTCAACTTCTATCGCTGTCATCTTGTTACCCAACTCATCAGTATCTCCTGATAGTATTCGCATAATGTAGTAATCGTATCTGCCATCATTAGGTTGGCAGCCAACAACATATATATCGGACATAAGGGGTATTGACGCAAGCGCGTCTCTCCCATATCAATATAGTTTCAGCGAGAATGATGGATGACTTGGGGTCGCCACTTTAGCACCCTCCTTGATAGTTCTATGCTAGCGCCTTGTGTAATGATATGTTTTATTCCAATAATTGTGAGTAAATCATCAGTCTATCTACTTATTCACGGATGTACGCGCGTGGATTACAAACTAAATATTGGGGGATTTCACGGATTAGTCCGATCATCCGTCACACATCATGAATAACCCATCATGCCACATAGCCACCACTCACACTCTGGCCAGTTCTGCAAACATGCTGTAGGAACGCTGGAAGAAGTAGTGAAGCAAGCAATAGCACAAGGTTTCGAAGTATTTGGGTTGACTGAGCATGCGCCGCGATATCGCGAAGCTGATCTCTATCCTGAAGAGGTGAATCAACCCACGGCTGACTGTTGCATCCCAGCTAAACTAATTCATAAAACTGAAACTATCAAGGAAGGATTACCTCTGGCAGCACTCAATCAACAATTCATATCTTTTCTTCAAGAAGCTCAGCGCCTCAAAGCTCATTATGCGCCACAGATCAACCTGCTCATAGGCCTTGAGACCGAATTTATCACTCCACAAGATCTCGAAGGACTCTCATCTATTCTCAATCGGCATCGATCCGTGATCCAATACATCGTTGGCTCAGTACACCACGTCAACGCCATTCCAATTGACTTTGACGAGTCTACATATCGTAAGGCATTGTCGAGTTTTGCAGAAGAGGGAGATTCCGAGCACAGTCGGTTGGAAAAGTTTTTGGCCGCATATTTTGACGCACAGTATGAGCTCATGCAGCGGTTCAAGCCAGAAATAATTGGCCACTTCGACCTCTGCCGTTTATATACCCCTGACGTCAGATTTGCGGACTACCCGACCGTGTGGGAGAAGGTTGAGCGGAATGTCGAGTACGCCGTTTCCTATAATGCCTTGTTTGAAGTGAATGCGGCCGCCTTTCGAAAGAAGTGGGAAACAGCATATCCTGGAACTGATGTCGCCAGTGTGAGCCCTCTCTTCCCCGGTTGGTACTGAGTGATCTGATCCCACCTTCCAACAGCTCATCCTGAAACATGGCGGGAGATTTGCACTTTCGGACGATAGCCACGGACCTCACGCCGTTGGGATGAACTATCACCGCACGTTTCACTACCTGAAGTCTTTGGGAGTGGTGGGATTGTGGTACCTCCAGCAGTCCGACACATCAAATTCTTCTGGAAGAAATGTTCAAGCTATCAGGCTAGGGGATTGGGCAGAGCATCCCTTCTGGCCCGCGCTGTTGGCAGCAGAGTGAATTCCATTTATCAAATAAAATGTTCCCAACCTCCCGAGGAATTTAGGTCCAGCTCTGCCTTTCCTAGCGATTCTCTACGGCCGGAGGATTCACCCAGCTCGTGAAATATTTCCCAGCGTCCGAAATTATACGGTTGGTACCTGACGTTTCATCAACTTCCTATGCCAGATCACGCCGTCTCGACGCCGCCGTGGCGCTCATCAGGTGTACATGACGAATCATCTTCGTCATGTATACACAGCTGATCAGTGGCACTTTGGACACAAAGCGTCATTTCGCCACTCTTGACTTATAACGGTACGACCGGCTGACTATCGGGACGGACCACAATGGTGCCACTTGAGCCACCTCTCTAGGGATATATTCTGAGGACCACCCCACGGTCACGGCACTCGGAACCTGAATTAATGAATGGGGAAGGATGAATTATCGAACTCTGATGATGGTTTCGCCACCCAAAACCCGGGAGCCCATAACCCAGCTATTGTACAGCTACCCAATCGGACAAGAGACCAGTGCTCCGAGAGTTCCGATTCACTTCATCCCCTCTATTGGAGCGACACCGCGCGCATATTCGAAGCAACTATATTTCCACAATTCCCACCGGAAGAGCTTCCGTCTAAAAACACCTCGATGTTGGCTCTGCTGGAGTTCTAGTGCCCTGACCCCAGCAAACAAAAATCATGATTGATGAGGGTCTATATCAGTGTAAGTGTCATATGTTTATCGAGAACCGTCAACCACGTTTTAGCATATCGTGCCCTGAAAACAACTTCAATTGGTCAGGATTTAAATTTATCCCAATCACGCATCAGAAAATAAGACTTCCTGCTGAGGCATTCGTATTACACCCATCCAATCGCGTATGCTTTCAGGATAGGATGGGCCGTGGAAAGTCCAACTCTGGTCATGCTCGAAAAGCCGAACGGCTGGACAGGGCCACGGTCGAGGCTTGAGAAATCCTTCTAGAAGCTAACGAAAATCATTTCTGTACGAGCGTTACGACAGCAGCCAAAACTAAATCAGGGCATTTCCCGTGCCATAAGAACTACGGTACAGAAAGTCATCGCCTCAAGATACTTATCCAATATGGTCTCCTGGGGTTCTTTATATGAAAAGGAAACCGCATAACATTCATTCAAAAAAAAAAGTTGAGTTACACGGAAACAAAGCAGGACAGCTCTTCGACATGCTGAGATATACACACCCACATCGCAACCAAAAGAAAGAAAAGGAGGAGAAAAAAAAAGGAAGAATAATAATAATAGTCACCGTTCAGGATATAATGCATGGCATGAAGAAAGGGTGGAAAAGCTACAGGTATAAGGAATATATAAAACCGCCATATATGTTTGATTCAGGGACAAAAAGCGTATGGACAAAAAAAGAGTGGTCATGTTTTCAAAGGAAGGGACTAAACTGGTAATGAAAGGAAGACTCGCGGTGACAATGCGGGGCACAGGAAGATTAACCCAGAAAAGTCAAGGGGTCGAAGTGGGAGCGGGGTTTGAATCAAACAACGCAAACAAAAGAGTTCAAGAAAGAATTTGTAACTTGGTCCCATGGCCAGGGAGAGTGATGAGGGGAAGGTGGGGGAACGAACAGAAGGGTTTTAGTGTATGTGCGTACTTTAGTGCAAAAAGAAATCAATCGAGGAGCAAGTGTACCAGGACGAACAAGAGCACGCAGAGACAGAATTCCCAGAGTGGACCACTGGGACATTTTGGGATACATCTGCCGTGGGTAGCGCAGGAAGATTTGAAGAAGAGTAACAAGTTAGGGTAGGCAATGTCCACCCCAAATGAAACCAAGGAAGTCTAAAGGCGAGGAGGGGATTATCAAGAAATAAGGGGAATGGGCAAGAACATCCAGGACGACAAGGGAATTTCGAGACAGTGACAGAGAAAGCGAGAACAAAGGTATATTTCTTCACTGAGTGTCTTTCCGTTGGCCGAGCGCGGCGGAGCCTGCGTCGCTTGCGACTGTTCCAGTTTCCACACGGACTCCTCTCTCTGAGCTAACGCTCCGTATATCTCGACCTTCTTCTGCTAGTTCACGGCCAATGAGACCAGCACCAGTATGCCCATGACGGTGATCATCGTCATCCCCATCGTCGCCACCATCTGGACTATCATCGCCTTCTTCTAGTCGCCCCGCAAAATCCGGTTTCCGAAGCATCTTTCTAAATGCATCGGCCATAATAGCCGCGTCGGCGCCACTGAATGGTGCACTATCTCCAGCCGATGTCGTTGATGCCCCATCATGCATGACAATACTTGGAGCATTGCGTTCCCGCTCACTCATAGCGGCACCACCCGCGAAACCCACGCCTGCAGCAGCACTCGCGCTTCCTGTTCCCACGGGTGAGTGTGGTGGAGGTGGCAGTGAAGTTGCGCCAAGCAGAGGTGATCCCTGTTGAGCGGCGTTCGCCATCATAGGCGAAGACGAGCCCATGGAGTTACGATTCGACTCAACTTCATCCTGATTCTTTCGGCGTAGTCTGCGAACGATGAGGAAGGCAAGGATGCATATCGAGGCAACTGCCAAGAACCCGAGGACGGTGATGACGGCGATTGCCCAGTGGGGAAAGCCCGAACCCGAACCGTCCGATTGCACGGAAGGAGATGTGGTGGCTGATGTGGTTGGTCGTTGTGTCAAGGCAGCAGATGATGATGATGATGCGGCGGAAGCAGCGGAACGTGAGGATAGCGATGATAGCGATGAGAGGACAGAGGCAGACGAGGCAGCTGCGGCAGAGGCAGAAGAGCGAGAAGCGATGACTGAATCTGCAAAGGTTGTTTCTGCAATAATTTTACGTGTAAGAAGGGGGGCTCAGCAGACGGGCGAAGGCAAAAGCGGCTAGGTGATCCGCGAAGCAAGGGTAGAGGGAGAAAGGGCATGGGAGGAATGGCAAAGAACGAGGGACCATAACAGAATAAATTTACTCACGAACTGCAGAAAAGATGGGTTGCGAGATTTGACTCCCGTCGAGGCCTTTGTCACTCCGTGTGATTACCCAGCGGAAGGGAAATGAGGTGTTCCTGCCATCCCACTTTTCTCCAGCAGCGCCAAACCACGAGTCGTTGACTTGTGCGGGGAAAGTGCCAGCTTGGCCGAATGGGTTGATAATGTTACGCTGGTGGAGAATCTGTTGTTGCGAGTCAGCCCGAAAAAGGTAAACATCGACCAGATTGGTTTGGGTAAGGTCTGGACGACGTGAGTTCCCTGCGGCAACACATGTGAGCCGGAAACACGAATGCAATGGGCACGGGTAGGGTACGCACAGACGAAGGTCGTCCAGTCGTGCTGCGCGATGACGGTATCAGCAGCGGGATAGCATGAGATGACATCGTTGCCGGAGAAAACTTGGCATTGCATTTCGGCGGCCTCTATTGGAGAGAGTTCAATATAAACAGACAAGCGATGTGAAGCAAGGGGACGTACGGATGGCATCCATGTCCGCAATGACCTGTCGAGCATGTAGGTCGCGTCGCCGGCGTTTAGTTGCTCGAGCATCATAGGGTGTAGGGTGTGGCGGGGGGGCTGGTACGTCGGCGAGAGGGGTTTGTTTGGGCCATGGGGTAAGTTGGTAGGGACGTGTTGAGGACATTTGGAGGAATGATGGGAGAAAGAAAGAAGAAAGTAAGGACACTTCTACGAGGAGTAACGGCCGCAGGCCAATTGCATTATCCTTGCTGATGAACACGAGGCTGAGTACGTCGGCAGCGACAGCGAAGAACGGACTGTCAAGAGCGTCGGGAACAGCGAGGACGGGGTGCTGGTGGTCTGTGGAAGAGCAGAAGGCGCTCAAGGCTTTGGGTGACGAACAGTCACATATCTGTTCTCACGTCACATCACGCATCGGTTGACATGATCGCAACTGCCGTCATTCAATAATAAAATAAAATATACAATATCTATCTATCTATCCTGAAGACCCCCTGTTTAGATGCCGCATCAGCAGCTCATATCTACTCCATCGTCAGCAACTCTCATCACTATCACAAATCACCACTCACGTTAGCATCGTCACCGCGCTGTTGGGCACAGTGCGCACAAGATTCACAGATAACCCCCGGTATAACCCCGTCCAGCCCTCCTTCTGCACCAACTTCCGCGTGGTATAAATGATGCCGCCTCGCCTCACCCTGCGTAGATCCTCTACAAATCGTGCCTGGTTAGAATCTAAGTTGGCCACACGCTCGGCAGATGGATACCGCTTCACCATCCCATCCGAGCTCATATCGTCCGCCAGCGGCCGTCTTTGCGTCTGCAGTCGTGTCCTTATCACCTCATGAGGATATGTTGCTATGGATGCCGTCATCTTGGACACGGCGCTGCATATCAGAATCTCCTGGGGCGTCAGTGGTCTCCTCCTGTCGCGCCCTGCCGAAAACAATTTAGATCGACTATGAGCGTCAACGCATGTCATGTCTACTAACCCATTAATATCTTGAGTCTTTCGTACAAAGGAAATTGTACCGCGACGTGCAAAATGCCTAATAAGCTTGGTACTAGGCCCCTGTAGAACGCGGGGACACCCTCTGTTCGATATATCGTCCATGCGGCATCCCAAGTATGCCGATACCGCACCTCATCCCTCGATTGCGTCTACGGAGAGGGTGAACCGGATGAATCAAAGACAGACACAAGAGCAACGGACCATAAACCTCGTCTTGATCACCCATAGTGGGTTCGTCGCACATGTACTAGCCGCACCGGCTGTCATGGCGGAAAGGAGATGGAGCGACCAGGGATGCTCTCTCATTACAGGTTGGTACCCCTTCACTTGTGCGGCGGGATATATTCGATCACCTTTCGCATCTGCGGGACTCTCTGTAGATCCCAGTGGCGCCTCTCCAAAAGCAGACTTGATAAAGTCATAAACTGAGAAATAAATCGCCCATGTCGGTAAATAGCCAAGAATAGTTGGGCCCAAGCCGCGATAGAGGCCGCGAAATCCGTCGTGGACGAGAATTGATCTGACGGTGCCTGCGACGGTGGTACATAGAATTGATGTTAGAATGTCGCAATGCAAGAGGATGAGTAAGCGTTAGATATGTGGGAGAGATTGAAAAATTCCACACACCCCAAATACCGAGATACTCTGCATGGCCTTGCACAGCTCTTTGGGCTTGTAATTTAGTTTTAACGACATCTAAAGGGCACGTCGCAACGCTAGCTACAAGACCGCCTCCTGCGCCAGCTGAAATTTGAACCGTAGTTGCGTTGATAGAGAGGAATTACATGTTGCCAATCAGCACATTTGAACATGTCGTAACCTGGGAGCGTCGAGAACAAACCCGGCCACAGACGCAGACTCACCAATCATGCTGTTGGCCGTCCATTTGGGCTGCTGGCGAGTTGGTGGACTTCCCATATCTCTGCCCCGCACGGGGTCTGCTTCGTTCTCGTCGTCGTTTCCGTCGCCCACTGTCTCGCCAAGAGGGGTATCTTCGTTCTGGGACGATAAGGAGACGGTAGGAGCACAAATCGGTGTAGATAAACGAGAGGACGAGGAAGAAATCCACTCACCCGCGATGGACGTCACTTACTCGATCCAGTCATCCCGGTTTTTGCCGGGTCCCGGTCCGATCTATGATCCGGTGCCGAAGCGGAATCGTGGATCCGTGAACGAGGCCAATCTCCTATTCACAACAATCCAACCAAGAAGATCATCGCCCGGAAGAAAGCACCCCCTGTTATACTATCTTTCCAATAGGTGGGTGTAGTGCTCATCGGGACCATTCTCCACCCCGACGCAAGCGGATATCTCCTCGTAAACGACTTCCCATTTACCAAGGACTATAAATACATGACGGGGCACACTCGGCGACCATAGAAGTAGCACCCCCCCATTAGGTGCGGCAAGTGTAGGTAACAACATCAGAATTGCTACAGTTTACATAGCATCTAGGCGCCCCGAGCACAGCACTGAATACCACGTATGCCCGACCAAACATCCATGAAATTGCCCACCCAATTAACATCAAGGTGATCGTCGCAAAACCACAAGTTGCTGTCGAGAGCCCGCGATCACCTCGCTTCTATCATAAGGCAAAGGTACTGTTATCACACGGAGTGTTGCAAGAAACAGTTTCCAAGGATCGAGCAGATGTGATTCCGGACCGGGTCTCGATGTGTCTAATTTCACATGTACTAAGATAAAATACAAGTCCCCTAACAGAAAATGAACAAGAATGACAGAGGAAGCTGTGTATATAAATGAGCAGAATAGAATACGAGTACATATCCAATTACGCGAGTTGCCCGTCCCTTGTCAAAAACATGATGTTAATGAAACATGCTGTGTTCCTCGCCAAACCTATATCTACTTGGCATGCTCACCCACCACACTACATACATCCCAAACCCCAGCACCCACAACATCGGCACTCCAAATATCCCACTCTGTCCACCTCGCAGGCAGCAGGACAGAAAACATATCCGGTCGTTCGTCCCTCCTCACTCTGAACCTCAACCCCAGTCCCCGAGGAGATGCTCTCTTGTTGTCCCTTTCAATCATCACAAATCTTTCTAAACTCTCCACCCACTTGTCCACAGCTTCATACTCCAACTTTACTCTCTCATCCCTGGCGGCGTTCTTCCTCCTCGCGTTGAAACATAAGCTCGTCACACCCGGAAACTTTTCCCGCGTCGAATATGTCCCCGCACACAGTCTCAGGTGTGTAACATCCCTAGCTTCATAACCCACCCCTTTCTCGACATTCATCAGCGTCACCCGCCCACAAGCCGGTGCCAGTGCCCCTGCATTCACAGCCCTCGCAAGTAAGAATTCGCCACACGCAAACGACTTTAGTTGTGTCGCTGCCCTCAACACATCCACTGCCCACGCTAATTCCTCTTCGTCGTACTTCCCTGTCCCAATCCACAGATACCTCACAAGGCACCCCAACTCTTCCCTGCGGTGTAATAGCGCCCGGAATGAATGAACACCCTTCTTCGTCCATAGCGCCAGCGGTATATGCGGCAGACAGGCAACGTAAGCCTCATGTTGAATAGCTTTAGACACCCGCAACAGGGTCAAGAAAGTATCGAGTGAATCTGCTCCCCGGCGCTCAAATGGAATAGGCGCGCAATATTCAAGGATCGCCAAGCGTATTTCCTGCGGTAGATTCATGAACGGCGATTCCGGCTTCGACTTTGGCTCCGCAATTTTGGGCGGCTGTGAGCTCAT
>QFDT01008631.1:0-19278 GCA_003315915.1 Macrolepiota dolichaula | reverse complement strand
GAACGGGAGGGAGGGAAAATGTGGAAGTAAATTGCATGAATCATTTAATGAGCGACTGATACATGTGTCGTCTGAATTCAAATGAATAGATCATGGGGACTTGACCAATTTCCGTATTAATGAAGAATGCTACACAGCTCGGTGGAAGATTGCGGCTCAATGAAGCCCCCAGCTCACACGAAAGGGAATCCTATAGAAACAAGACGTGACAGCCTCCATGTTACTTCCGTTAATAACGCGCGGGGAGGGGTCCATTGTCTGGGTACTTAATGCTTAAAACGTATCAGGGATGGTCAATGAGCACTGCCAGCACACGGTCAAAGTCGAGTACCGCAGCAATCGTGACGCTGGCCCGGATAAATCATATCTCCCAGTTCAGCAGGTGATACCGCTTTCAAGGGCGATAACCGTGGAATCCCTTGAACGAGTCAAAAGAATTACATGGTCGTACGATGGTCGCCTTAAAGTCGGTACCCTAAAACGTGCCGTACTGCTGTAGTTTAATTTCGCATAAAGAAGAGAAACTGACAGGGTCGTATGTTCATGAACCATGGTCACAGCTGCGATGTTGATGAGCCAGTTCATCTGATCCAAAAGAGGTTGATATGATTTGTCCTTATTTGCTTATCATACCTGTTCTGATGGTCGCAGAGAAAGAAGCTTTCCGATACTTCACACCCGCAATGAGCGGATCCCCGGTCGATGGGTCCGCGCTCTCCTTCTGCTATTCTGAGTTTACAACTGTGAAACCCCGCAAGAAGAGGAAGAAGAGGGCCCAACAGCATGGACGCCCATCGACAGAGCTCTTGGTCCAGCGCATCACGGATGAAATGTCACACGATACGGAATGGTTCTCACAATGCCAGAGTACGGAACCGTCGTCTCTCGTTGGGGGGGAGCTTTTTGTTTAGGTCACCCCGCATTATATCCCCTTTCTGACTGTACCTAGGTATCCTAACAGACGCCCTAAAATCCCTATCACACGAAACTCCACCGTCTGTACTCTGCTTGGGTCTCGGTAGCCCCTCTTCTTCTCCAGTTTCGCGTGTCCAGCTCGCCTTCTTGACTGAATTGTGTGCTGCACTGGATATCGTACGCACATTGCGCCATATTTGTGACGTATGAGCCGAACCCGAGTTGTGGCCACCTTTTTATTATAGGATCACGCAAATGTTTCAATCTACGATCCTGTCTTCACACCAGAGGATCTCGAACTATTCGAGCGGCTGCGTTTTCAGGTTCTATCGGAGAATAGAGCACGTCCCAGTTTCCCGTTTCCATCCTTGCCACAGCTGTTGACCCAGCGTCTCTGCTCTCATACCCTTCTAGAATGCTGAATACCCGTTACAGGGACCGACAATATGCTACATGCCCCATTGTGATATGGGGTTGTACGATAATCTTCTCAGGGCCAACTGGTCGCAGGACCGGCTCCAGACGCTCGTGCTGCTGGCGAACCGCCTAGAAGAATACCTAGAAAAGTAGGTTCAGGCCTGCAGGCGCTTCTATTGTACTCTACGAGTCATCTTAACAGCAGTTGACAGTCACCCGCATCACAAATTGCAAGAACATGTCCCATATTTGTTCAAGATGGGTGAGAAAGTGTGCTCGTGTGATTGATTCGTCTCCAGCTCATGGGATCATCGCTACCATATAGCCCCTGTGTTGAATTGTCACCCGTTCCCTCCATCCGAAGCATGGCCGGCTGCATTCAATAACACTTCCGTTCAATGGGTCCGCTTGTCAAGTAGCCTCTCCACTGATTGGTTTTTAGAATCACCCAATCAGGTCCATTCAAGTTGATCCCGCTATTCAGTTGGCAGTTACCGCGGAACGCGTCACTACCTTGGTGGCCCTCACGTCAGTCACCTGTTTCTCGGGGGCATCACTCTTTGCTCCATTCCATGGAGCGGGAAAAGTCGGAAGAATAGACTGAATTGAGAGAGCCATAGAGTAGCGATAATAAGATACGTGTAATACTGCGGAATGCCTTATTGCGCTACAGAAACAAACCGAAGTTACAAGAGGAAGGAATGCATATTTGACAACGTTGATGAAATAAACTAAGATAGAGGTTCCAATACTCAATAAGCACTGTAGAATGTGTGGCGGGACGATTCTTCGCGGAACGGAAGTGGATCCAACTCGAAGGGGCTGAGAAAATGTGAATGCTTGTCACTGAACGATGACAGCGACTGCCTCAAGCGACTACGTTCTGTCGGAAAACTTGCGCTTGCGCTTGATTCGAGAGATAGGGAGGTAATGGACCGGCCGAAGGATGGAGTGGAGAGTGTATCAGATTCGTCGTCGGACACATCTTCTATCGCGTCGGGTACTGAGGAATCTTCTATATCATCGAGGTCATGGTAGGGAAGGGGATCTTCAAAAGGAGATGAAAAATAGGAAGAAGAGTGCATAGTGGGAGAAGTATCGTATCCGCGAGTGGTTGGGGGATTGAAGGATGAAATGAAATTTGGATATGGTACAGAAGCAGAAGACGAATAGAAACGAGACTGTTGTAGGTCGTCTGAGGAAGCAAGAGGAGACAGTGAAGGGCTGAGCAACTGATCGTCGTCCTCATCGACAGGTAAGGGGGGAGCATGTATCTCCGAGTCCGAAGGGTAATCATCATCTTCGTCCTCGGCAAGTGTTTCTAATAGCGAGTCCAGCCACTGAGCCTCTGAGTCATGTGAATCTGGGGATTGGGAGGATACAAAATTTCCAGCGTCTGGAAACATAAACGCGTCAACGACAATGGAACCTATCTCCTCTTCAGGCTCTTCCTCCTCATCTACTTCCTCATTAGTATTAGACGTAGCTTCGGGGTATTCCGACACATTAGTGCCTTGCAAATACGAGGATGAGACGATGGAGTTTTTGAGCAGCACCCAGCGGTGCAAGCTGCAGAGGTCCTTACTATTTACGGACTCGTACAGCTTGCTACGCGTGATGGAGTGTAGGAACGAGGTTTCAGTAGACATATGTGTTCGATAGAGGCGTCTGAGTTGGTGTAGTAGGGTGTTGGCGGTGGCGAATGGAGTAATGTCTATGGCCAAGTCTGATGAGTCGACGCGACATAGCAGCATACAAGGGGGTACGTACCGGGGATAGGGGTCAGAAGGTCAGTTGGTATGTATGCGGTAGACAACGTCGGGTTCAAAGAGGAGAGATCCGTTCTTATTGGTGCGGATGAGTTTGTTGACCATTTCCGATAAAGGATAATGCTGGGCAGGATGAGTTCTGACTCGAGTAAGTCAAGGGAGGAGGGAGACAAAGAGACAAAGTTAGGGCGACATGGTGAGGACGGGATGTAGAAGCGAGGTGGGCAGAGACAACGGGAGAGATCAGGTTTATATACCTCCATTCCATTTCTGACTCGACTACAAACAGTCACCAAACAAACCAACAAACCACCGCCCCTGACGTCTAAACCGGGCTCCCACGCGGAGACCGCAAACCAGCCCAGTTCGCACTCCGCTGGACCGGACTCCCATGCCCGACCTGCCAGCAGAATAGGCGCACTCAACTGCCTTTAGGTATTGTGCAAGCATCGTCCAATCACCACAATTGCTACTATTCAGGTTTCTCAGTGCTGGTGCCTCCATATTAATACACTGCATAGCCCACCCGCACTGGAGCGGTAATATCTAACAAGAAAGATGTCACCACATATAGCAAAGTCCGTATCATGTTCCGACTTTCACGTCATCATATACATCATCCCTCATCCATCTTGTCATCCCCGAACTCGTCTTTCACTGTATCCAGCAGCTTCTTGATTTTGTTCGCACTCTTTGGAGAGATATCACGTGCGACCGCAAGCATCTGCACTGACTTGACTTCATCACCAACAAGCCGATACACCTTGGCCAGCTGGAACACAACATTAGACTC
This sequence comes from Macrolepiota dolichaula, assembly GCA_003315915.1. Lineage (NCBI taxonomy): Eukaryota > Fungi > Basidiomycota > Agaricomycetes > Agaricales > Agaricaceae > Macrolepiota > Macrolepiota dolichaula. The sequence continues at coordinate 15,384 of QFDT01008631.1, read as the reverse complement.
TTCTGGCGTCATCATTCGTAGCTCTTCAAGGTCTTGAATTGCCGGCTAAATTTGCGCGTGTGACAGGTAAAAAAAAATGACAGTCAACTTGCTGCTTTGAAAATAGTGGCACCCGTAAATAGTTACGCACCCCGTATTTCCTCATAGAGACAAGAATCTTCGCCCTGCGATAGCGAACCAAGGCATTTTCTGGTGCAAGCCGGACGGCCCTATCAAATAATTCGAGCGCAACTTCACGGTCTCCACGACGCTCGACAGCCTGTGAAATACGTACAGTATCGGTGCCGTCAGCCATTTCATTCTATATGACGTTGCTGCTGTTTGACTACTCACCATCCCCACGCATCCAATCAGGACCGCGTTTCGAGAGTGGATCTCGAGCGCCTTACGATAATGGTACTCTGCTAATCGCACTTTGCTCATGCGCAAATAACACGTCCCAAGACCATACCTGATCATTATCCTGAATCAGGTCATTCACCCAGAATCGCTAGCCGGGTACACGCACCAGGCATTGTAGTGACGAGGGTCAGCTCGGAGCGCCGACTGAAAGAAGTTGATAGCCTTGTCCAAGTCTTCATCAATTGACTCATGACCGCTCAATGTATATGCATATGCGCAAGTCGGATCCAATTGTGCTGCACGTCTAAAACATGCCAGTGACTGGGTTTTTTCCTTTTGCAGCGAAAACAGGTTTCCTATCGCGATCCAAGCTTGTGGAGACTGAGGGTTGATGTTTAGAAGCTCTTGCGCAAGGTATGAGAGATCCACAGTCTTCTGTAGATGCCACAGAAGGGTTGAATAGACCTCCATGTCCCATAATCGATGCGGTTCGAAGTCTCGCACGGCCTTGAAGGCCCGTTCAGCCTGGGAACCCGAGTCGTTATCAGCGATAGGAAAAAATCGGATAAGCAGAGAACACACGGAAGAGTAATCTTGTTGCTCGAAGTGAGCCCTTCCAACCATCGCCAACACCCATGGCGTATTTTGGTGACAATTAGGAAGTTGGTTCAATTCATTTAAGCATTTACGACAGTCATACATAGCTAATGACCGCGTCGCGTTGGCAAAGCGTCGTATTAGCTCATAGATGTAATGATCTGCCTGTTCATTCTCGTATTCCTCCTGCGCGTGCTGTTCTTGCGCAGCAGACCAGGTATTTGGCGAGGAAGGTGATTCGGGATGAGGGGAAAGGGGGACGGGGGTTGGGGAAGGGAGGTGGTTGGTATCTCCACCGGAAAATACGTCGTCATCCTTGTCCGATTCCGCAGAAACGGTTCGTGTATGACTAGCCTGTCGTCGTCGATCTCGCGTGGTAGGATGCTGATTGAGAAACCCAGGACCAATTAGTTGAATGCACCGGGATAGGTAGAACATGAACTAGGTAATATTTTACCTTGGTAGAGGGATGGGATTGTTTCACACCAGTACCACTCAGCAAGCGACTGCTTCTTCGTGGGGCAAGTGTAGGTGCAGTAGGTTGAACATTCCCCTTTCCAGGAGCATTCGCGTTCCTAGAGGACGCCGCATACTGAGAACGACGACCGGAAGATGAGAAGATGTTAGCAAATAGCAAGGCCGGGCGTGCGCGTGCCTTTTTTGAGGGGTCGTCTGAGTTCAGTTTACTGCTCTTCGACTTCGTAGCGTCGACCTGATGTGTTGTTGAACGCAACCGCTTGGGTACCGGACCCGCTTCATCAGCCGATGAAAGTGGGCGAGACGCATGGACCTGGGGGGGAACGTTAGGATGTTGCGATCGAGTGGTTCTATGGTTTGGGAGTTGGGGTTGTTGAAAGGAGTTTTCGAGAGGATAAAAAGAGGATTCATTCGTTGCACTAGTAACTCGAGAATCAATACAAACTGTGGGTTTTGAACAACCGTCCGATTCCACGCACAGAGAATCACGAGGACCATGTGGTAGGCCTATCCTGAATGGCTGCGTCTGGCCCTCTGGCTTCCACGTCTTGAACAAGTTCCCTCCTCCACCACCGTCTGGAGTGAAAAACCCCACGCCTGTAGCTACCGGCTTAGATCTTGATGCTCCATCGTTTTGTGGCGTCGCTTTTACTGGGGGAGGTCGTGGGGGAAAGAGTTCGTCAATTGAAGGTAGAGATCCTAGCGAGTCGATCCTCAATAAATGCATGGACAGCCAATAAGGACAAAAATGGCGAACCAAGTGAGCAGAGCCCTTCGAATGCTTCCCAGAGGTAAGGATTAGATGAAAGGGCCTCTCTATAACTCCGTGAAGCCTTATCCGGGAGGTTTCCTTTCAGCGCCGTGTTCCCAGCTCTACATCGAAGTGCAGCCTCTTCAGGAAAAGGATGAGCGACGCGGCTTGAAGAGAAGGCTGAGAGAGATCAGTGTATGTAGACTGAAAAAGATCCGAGGCACAATACCTGCGTTCATATATCCGGTGTCCAGCAATGTAGCCTCCAACGCTTCCCTTGCTTGTCTGTGCCGTCCAAGAAGAGTACAACACTTGGCTTTAATTTCTAGACAGCCGGTGCATTGATTATCCTCCGCGGAATTGACTAGGAATAAGGCCGAATAAGTTTGACCCTCGCGAAGTAATGCAATTGCATAAAGGTGTCGCGAATCATGGTTCGTGGGATCGACCGCGAAATAGCGTTCTGCATGAAATACAGCTGACTTTGTCAGATCTGCGTCTAGACACAACCACACTATGGATTGGAAACGCTGGCAGAGAGAGGGAAAGAACGGCTGAGTGGACGGGTCGGCTTGCATACTGCATATGAGTCAAAGACCTGGCCGTACGGATACTAGATAGGCCACAGGAAGGATGGCGTTTTTATTGGCGTCAGTGGAGGCGATTTGACGCGTTTGGAGGCAAGCAGGGGGATGTTAGGGAAGGATAATGAGCAGAACAAGAAACAGATGTTGACGGACACGACTCTGTCTGGTTTGAAATGTTGATCCTCAGTTAGTGATCACGTGCAATTTAACGCGTCGCCTCGAGGCAACATCATATCCATAATCCGACGGGCGCCATTATTGTCATTGTATATTCTACTATAGCCACAAAAATCGCAACGACAACCCCTTTTTTCTCCTAGTGGCCGTGTGGATCGCGCTCTCCTGTCGATTCTGTAAAGCACCATTAGCATTCTACCATCTGTCAAGTCAAAATAAATAGGACTCGCCTGGTACGCATTGAATGGCATCATCAATCCTAAGGAGAGCAACTGCGGCCTCATACGCAGACTTCAAGCTCTTGACCTTGCCCATCGCAGGTTCCAAGATGCCTGCCGTCACGTTATCGCGAACCTCACCGCCGAGAAGATCAAGTCCGTAACGCAGGAATGCCTTTTTGGGGTCACCATGAGGTGACTTCTGCGCCGCGTTGTGGTATGAGCGCAGTTTTGCTACCAACTCTGTTGAATCCTTGGCAGCGTTGACAGCAAGCTGTTTAGGTATGGAGAGCAGGGCACTTGCAAACTCGGCAATAGCAAGCTGTTCTCTCGAACCCTGTTGAATAGATATCATACGTTAGGTACTCCGATCATGGGACAAAAGGCGATGCCCTACAAGAGTTGTGGCAAAATTCTCCAGATAGATACTGAGGGCGGATTCGACAGCGCCGCCGCCGGGAACAACGGCACCACTCTCAAGCGTCCGTTTGACCACAGATAACGTATCATGGAGCGCCCTTTCCATCTCATCCAACATATAGTCGTTTGCTCCACGCAGCACGATCGACGCCGAGTTCACCACCTTGGTACCCTTGACCAAAATGAGCTCATCATCTGAAATACGCTCCTGAACCACTTCATCAGCAGTACCGAGGTAGCTTGGTTCAAATGTTTCATCTCCATTCAAATTCGCCATACTGGCGATAAGTTGACCGCCCGTGGCCTTGGCGATCCTGCGGAGATCCTCCTTTCTACACCGACGGACAGCTATAGCGCCGGCTTCGACAAATTCTTTCAGACAGAGATCGTCAATACCCTTGGTGGTCAGAACAACATTGGCACCAGCGGCAAGGATCTTTCGAATTCTCTCGAGAGTGATCTCGGCCTCTCTGAAAGTCGAATAAATAACGAAACACCATCAGGCTCTGCACGACATACCGCTTTCGAATTTCTTCGAGTTGGTTAGGATCATCGACCAGAATCTGTACACCTAGCTGCATACGGGCTTTCTGGAGGTTGATGTCCAAACACGCAATCTTTGCACCAACAATCCGTTTTTTCATTGCTGTGGTAGACACTCAGGGCGCGAAACCTACGATCAGTGTTGACATACCTTGACTCGCCACCGTGCAATTCAAAGCGTAGCCTTGCACGAAGAGGGATTCGCGAGCGCTCCGGCCATGAGCTTTCAATACATTGACAGCCTTTACAGGGTACTTGATATCACCACGTAAGTTGATCGTCCTCACAGCCTGCATGGCATCGACAGCCATAGGCGCAAAGAGGTCATCATCACTTTTCATATGATATCCATTAGCCAAAATATGAGTAGAGTGGGATGATACAATACTCGCTTTGCAAGGATTTTGCTTGACATCGTTGTCTTTGCAACATTAACCAAAGCCTCCCTTCCTAACGAATCGACTTTGATGCTTAGCTGATCCTGCAAAAACTTGACAGCCTCCCTGCACGCCAACCGGTAACCAGTGATGATTGTCGTAGGATGTATCTTGGCTTTCACAAGTTCATTTGCCCGACGCAAGAGTTCGGCAGCGATTATGACTACAGACGTCGTACCGTCTCCGACTTCCTTATCCTGTTTTTGTGCCAGGTCAACAAAAATTCGACCAGCTGGGTGTTCTACTGCCAAGAGTGACAAGATGGTAGCACCATCGTTAGATATTGTCACCTCCTAAACGGCGAAATGAGTTCATGTAACATGGAACAGACAAAAAGGGCATCGCACTCCGATGTTGTCTACAAGCATTTTATCGAGACCTAGGGGTCCAAGAGAGCTCTTGACGATGTTGGCGATAGATTGAGCAGCGATAACTGGAATAGAACTATTCAAGTTGGGGTTTTGGAGGCAGAACGATGTCAAGGACGCACCATTTTGATCGCGAATATCCTGTCCAGAGACACGATCCCCTCCAAGAAAAGCACCTGCACGAGGATCCCGTTGGAACATTTTGAAATGAGATGGGGAATAACGTCAAAGTGAGTGTTATTTGAATCAATGCGAGCATCATATCTAGGTGTTCGGCGCGTATGCATTTGTTTGGCAAACGCCAACCCAACAAACATTTTGTCGGCACTCACACATATGCGCCGGACGTACTATGTCATTGCTACGACTTGAGTCCTTCGAACGCAGATATATTGCAGGGCCGAGAGACACGACAGGAATTACCCATGTCTGTGATGATCTCGTGTCGCTCACGAGGAACATAAATACAGGTGAGGTAGAGGAAAGTAGAACACACGTAAATTAGTCCATTCGAAAACGAGAATAAGAACGAAATAAGATCGCAAGACCTAAAGCTCTTTGCCAGAGAAGCTTACGGAAGTAGATGGACAAAACAATCAAAAGGAATATGACCTAACTAGAGGTAAGATATCAAGGGGAAAAACGCCAAGGATGACATGAATATGGAAAATGTGAACACTATATTGGAAACAAATAGGGAGACAGATGAGTAGAAAAAAAGTTCGATATGCCATGAAAAAAGCAGTCAAACATTGAGAATATATGATGATGTTGACAGTACGTGTGGATATCAAGATGAGGGAGAGATACACTTGGTGCACGATGGGTGATGATATTCTTGTTGGAAATTGGAGAGATGCCGTGTGTAAAGAAGCGATGGTTCATTGCAGGCCTCGAGACTGGTGGAGGGGGCTGCTGATAATACAGCGAGGGTTCAGTAGGGGCACGCAATGCATATGTTTGGAGAAACCGAAAGAGTGGTGTTTTTAACGAATGCGTTGGATCTTGAACGAATCATATGAGATGTGATATCCTTGTTTCATAGGGGTGTGTCATGTGAGGATCATGCGACCATAGGATGCGGATGTAAGGCCATACGAAGACAGGACTTAGGGATTACAGGAACATGTCCCATGTGGTAAGGTTCTGAGAATCTCGAAAGGGAATCTCAGCACCCAAGAGCCAGACGACTCGGTCCATACGTCTCGGCCCTTACGAGGGAGACGCGAGCTATCTTTTTGCCCTTAGGCATAGCCGCTTTTGTGGGAGGAGGACAAGGGCTGTCACCAATATCAGTATCAGTATCATCAGCTTCGGTAGTCGTATTGCCAGTATCCTCCACTAAGGGGGTCAAGGCACCAGCACGACGACCACGAGCAGCATTTGCTGCTGCAAACATCTGAGCAGGACCAGAGGGTACAGTATTGCGCTTGGATTGTGAGTGTTGAGACTGGAGATGGGTAGTCGAGGTAACAGTGGTAGATTTGGTTGCACCCTCGCCGTAGGCATATGATTTATGCCTTCCGAACTTGACCTTGCGGAATTGGTCGAGGTCTTCTCGGCGCGCAATTGCATGGTTAGGATCGTCCATTCGCACATAAGCGGGAGGTTCGCAGCGGGAACCAGAGGCCTTGAAGTAGGCACAATAACCTCCTTCAAGAATGTAAATCTCCGGATAATGGATCTTGGGATATACCATATTATTCGTCGCACGATCCTTGGCACGCAAATGCTTCGCGCTGAGCACCGCTGAGTTTCAGAAAGCCAGTAACGATTAAATATCCGGACTCACAAAGTAGGTGCTCTCTTAGCACTGAATTCACAATGGAAGACAAGAACTGTTTTCCTGATTGAGTCCCCGCTAACTGATGGTTTCGGTTTCGTTAGACTTGGCCCGAGTAACAACTCTTCGACAGCAGCTGTGGTATTGATATTGACAGCCCCAGGAATATGGCCACCGTTGTATTCGTAGTCGAAGCGACAGTCGATAATATGATAGTCGTGAATGTGGGAGTCGTATTTACCATCAATGAGAGCATCGATCTATAGGAGCGAATTCAAATTTCTCTCCCGATACGATAGAATTTGGACATACAGTTTCAGGTTTGACGCGCATCAAGCCGTCCTCGGTTACCTTGTGGCAAGGCAATATCTTGCCATGAGCCTCGTTATCACCAAAACCACCGAGGCCAGGAGCTGTGTATTTGGAAAGTGGGCTCCCCATGAGCCGACCAGGGCTCTCACGCGCAACCATAGCAGAAGCACCAGTGATCGATCTCAAACTTTCTGAACCGTCGCATCGTCTAATTGTTCTCACTTGCTGCCTCTTTGAGTAAGCCTGTGCGGGAGAGGACATATCAGGACCATCAAAAGATGATTCTTCGGAATATTGTTCTGTATGAAAAGAAGGAGGAAGCAGAGCTGAGAAAGCGCGACGGACGGGCGGTGCAGCACGAGGATCGAATCCGCTATTTTCAGCGGGCGAAGCCAAAATCGGGGCTGTCTGTGGTGCGTCAGATGGCTGGACCATGGCAGAGACGACGGGTCGACGAGCGCGTTTAGCAAATAACGAAGGGGCCCCAAGGCCCTGAAGCATCGGCTTCCCGTTGCCCATACGATCAAGTTTGGCTTCAGACGGTGATGGTGGGAAGCCTGGAGAGGATGATGGCTCGTGTTCAAGTCGACGCGTCCCATCTGGGGAAGTGGATCGACGTTTCTTTGGCTGTAGTTTTGACGGCGATTCGAATGAACGGCGAGGGGACACTGTATTGTAAAACAAGTTGTTGAAGGTCGTCGTCGTTGGATGAGCTGTATGGGGTGCCGGAGAGAATGATAATGGGGCAACTACGTCTTGAGTCATGGAAAATGATGTATCCACGTCCATCGCGTCATCAGCAGGAGAGGAAGGCGCCAGAATTGGCTATGGAAACAACATACATTAGTGTATTGAAGGGCAAGTAGCTTTACTTCGACTCACCTCCGGTTTGTTCTCGGAGGCACGGACGCTCGCGAGCCATTCGTCGGGTAAGGCAGAACGTTGAATGCGTTTAGTCGATGACTGAGTCGAGTTGTTGGAAGAAATTGACTTGATAGATGGTGCGGGTGCAATTACAGGATTTGGCACAAGATTGTCCGAATTATTGCTGAGGTCGTGACCGAACAATCTAGAACCACTTGTGTATGCACGAGGGCGAGACGAGGACTTGCGGCCGTCATTGTCGGCAAATAGCGCTTTCGGGGGTGGGGCAGGAGATATATCCATGGGTTCCGCATAATCACGATCCGGCGTGAGAGGGACGTGTTGTCTCGGAGGAGAGTTCAACGAAACAGTTGATGCAAACGAAACTTCTAAATCCGATGAAAGGAACTCATCAACATCTCGTTGAACAAAGCGTTGACTGCGTTTGCGGGTAGGGGCAGACGGTGGCATCAAATGCTGATTCTTTGTTTGAGCAAAGAGAGGCATTGCGTCTTCCAGTACGTTGCTCTTCTTGCGTCTCTTGTAAGGGTGAGGTGTTTCTAAACGTAGTTGAAGGTACGACCATGTGAGTTGATATCGCATGATAGTTCGAGGTCGAATGAACAAATCCGAATTCAGATAGAGAAGGTCGAAGTATGTTTAATGTTGGATAGAAGAACTATAGTTGAGTTTAAGATTCCACGGTTTAGATGAACATGACGGACCCGCTTCTCAGCAACCGTATTGGGAATTGTGGTTGGTTGAACGGTGGCAATTTAGCAACTAGACGGTGGACAACGGTAATCAGCACCGTAGAGTGGTAATAGGAGAAATATGGCAGAAAGTTCAACATGCAGTTGCTATTGTCTGCCTATTTTGGCCACATCGAACCCAACTCGTATCCACGCGTGATAGATCACATGTACTAGCAGATCACAGGTTTCCAACAAAACAGAGATACGAACCTCGAATGCAATGAATGTAGTAGCGGAGGAGGCCGTACCTAAAGACGGGTGGTGGAAATGCGACAGTCAGCGGTCTATTAGACGCTGGAAGAGTTGACAATCGGCCGAATATTCTCACGAGGTAATAGAAGCGCAAACAGAAGCGCGCAAACACAGTTGTAGACAACTGTGGGTCCAGATTCTCTCACCTGCCGAGAGTATGGTTTAGGCTAAATTTGTAACGTAGGAAGCCACCACTCACGGAAAATCGAAAATTAAAGGTATCTTTGAATAAGTTGAAGTGGATTTGAACTGACCCCGATGTCCGCTTGTCTCGAAGGTGTGGCGGGAACGTGGAAAAGGCGTGCGGACTGACGACTAATTCCGCTCAGAGTCTTTATTTGCGACAGGTTGGCTAATGTTCAACTTTCACGTGATCGCGTACCGGCGGTATGCTTAAAGCTCCGGCCACTTCTTTGTTTGAAAAAGGCAATTTTTAGATATGTCACCCTGACCGGCCTGACCCTTGTGCTGAGGACGGTTCAAAAGTCGAATTCCAAGTCGCCAACATATTCCTCTTAATTCAATTCTACTTATCGATATTCTGAGTGCATAAGCTTTCACTGGGGTTATCCCAGTTGATTTCTGCCCACCTGTATCAAGCGTCGGGTGACATTACATCTGCTACCCCTTCTGGAAACAAAGACGCAAGACTCACCAGGGAAATGTTGGACGGATATTCTCATAGTAAACGTCCGAGTGTCTGGCTCTAATTGTTTCCATCAATTGATCGTAGACAAGCTGATTGGAAACGAATCAGCGCCTGTCATCTTACGACACTCGGAATGAAGAAGGCCACTAGCCTCATAACCCACACCATTCAGGTGCAGACCGTCGGTCAGATACTGGCTGAGAGAAGCCTCATCCCGACCCGATGCGTCCCATAATAACGTGTAGACATCGACCACAGTAACACTTTCTTGATCACCGATTTCCCGGACCGCTTCAGCGTACGTTTTGGTCGTGTCAAACAACCGATCCAACGCCAGCGGCGGATTACGCGATTGTAGATCGGCAAGTCTCTGATGCGTGTTGACGGGCGGGGGGGTCAGAAGGACTACCCTGGTCCATGGGGAATAATATTCCGAGTCGGGAGACTTGATCATTTGTATCATTTTCCGCACATTGTCTTTGAATTTTTCTAAAGGGACGTGTTGTGGCGACGGAAGGATGCAGGCATCGTTGGCACCAAACCAGATAGTCAGAAGCTGGACGCGTGGAGCACCCTTGTCTTCGCGTTTGGTGATACACTGTTGCCGTATGCAGTTACCCGAAGATAATACATCATATTCACCCATCGTACCTGTTCAAAAACTGGTAACCCCCATTCCGTGTTGTAACCCGAGAACCCACGGTTAATCACATCCAATCTTCGAGCATAAACATCTAGTTGATTGTATATTACCGCATTATCATTATTTTGATTAGTGGCTACACTCACGCGAAAGGCGTTGACCCAAGGCATTCAAACCAGGTTCCCATGCACCCTGCGTGATAGAATCTCCGAAGAGTAAGATAACATCCTGGACCTTCCCAGCCATCTTGCGAAAAGAGTTGAATGGTCCATATCTCTTATCAACCTATATTTGATGGGGGGGCACGGCAACTGCCGAAGTGTTCTTAACTCTTCCCAGCCATGAGCGTGAATGCACAGGAGAGAAAGGTACCGCTACGGGTTTCCAATAATACAGCATACCTATGGAACGTCGATGGTACGCCTCCAGCATGTATTAGAAGAAATTTCATTTCTCATAGAGTTTTATCAAGATAGATATTGCCACGCTTCGCTCAAAGCATCGCATCTGCGGAATTCTTACTGGCACGCTCCCTCATCTATCGCAACAAAATGCTTTTCTAGGGATACCCCTTGTACTTCTTCCCGAAGAAGTCGTCCTTTTGGTCGAGAATGGTACAAATCCTCGTGCCATGCCGTTCAAACTTCGTGCAAGACTAATAATCTTTTGTTCCAGAAATAGCAATCCTTGTGAATGACCCTTCCGCCCATCTGCAGCCCGATCTATCGGAATTGGAGAGCTGGAATAATGAACAACAGGCGTCATTTCGGCAGCAGATAACTGCTAGCGAAGTAAAAACGGCGCAGAAGGAAAATAGGCAATCGCTGTCCGAAGAAGCCTTGAAGAAGCGTAAGGAGCGAGAAGAGCGCAGGCGTCTCGCGGCACAAAAGCTCGCGCAGGACACCAACACCGAGGACATAAATGAACCGAGCCCCCTGGAACAGGAAAAATCGCGAACAGGGGGACAAGCCGCGCCTGGTTTGGTTTCAACGGACCTATCAGTGTCTTCCGCAAACTATACCATTACAATTCCTGCTCCTTCGGAACATCAGTGGTATTCTCCTGATAAGGCGACCTTCGCGGAGCTTGAGGCTGCTCAACAGGCTGGGATCTGGACATATCCATCCAGCCTCTACGAGCGTGCAAGGTGTGGTGTATTCAGGAGCCTGTGGAAGCAAGGATACTTCATGGGAAGTGGGATTAAGTTTGGTGGTGATTATCTGGTCTATCCAGGTTCATGCGTTACATTTGAACTTTGATTAGCTCTATCTGATACTTTGTCCAGGTGACCCATTGAGATATCACTCGCATTTCGTCGCCACAGTTATTGAGTCTCCTTCACAGACCCTTAGACCAATGGAGGTGGTCGCTCACGGCAGGTTGGGCACCGCGACGAAGAAGTCGCATCTCTTATGCACCTGGGATGACGAAAGGAAGGATGTCTCCTATCTCTCTATCGAATGGGCAGGATTTGGTTGAGCAAGATAACACTTAGGGTATTATGTACCATACTCCAGGTGTGTACAATCCGATAGCAGCCTAATCTAATTTTCGTCTACCCGCCCCGATATTGATGCGACCGCGTGTCGCTCGGGTTGGTTGAGGTCGAGATCCTTCCTGAATAACATTTAACTCGATTCCAGTTCCTTCCTCCACACTCTCGGAAAGGTCATTGTAAGCATTACCTCTACCCGTTTGGGTCGATTTGGTTGGTGGCACCACTAGATCAAGGAATTTCGCAACGAGATCGTTCAGGAAAACCACGGGGGCGAAGATGCGAAGGCGGACGGGTATGAAAGGCGATGGGTGGCGAATCATATCACTGTCAGTCGTACTTGTAGGGTTATATGGATTGAAAGGCGCTGGACGCCCGTGTATCGCAAGGATGATGTACTAGAGTGGATATTGGCTAGACGACCATCCAGATAGCAAAAACACTTACCAGGGGAAATACAAGCGCGAACAGCGACAAACTGGCGAGTCCGTTTCCAAGCATACATATAGCGGTAGAGGGAAATCCTATTGAAAGGTGTGAGCACCTTCGTTCCATCTTATGAAGGATGTATTACCAAAAGCGAGGTAATATGCCCATCGTTCCTCTAGGTGTCGTATCCTTCCCGAAAAAGAAAGACCTCGGTATATCCAAACAGACCTGGAAACACAGATTTTGTGTTAGAGGGAACGAGAGCCGGGTTGGGGGCCCTCACTCGAAAAAATAGTATCTGTCATCCAGCGGATCAACACATTATCACCCAAAGCAAGTTTTTTTTTAATAAACTTTACGCACGAATCGACCCAGCATAAGAAGGCAAATTCTAAACCAAAACCAACGTAGGGTAGCTTCTTCAAACCATATGCAACCAATGCAGACGTGAATACCATCACAACTCTATATGCTGTCGTTGCTAGCTGGTTGAGAAGGTTGGTATAACTCCTCGGGGGCTGAGCGACTGCACGCGAACCATAGTGTAGCATATATGTTCGCTTAGCAATGACACTACACCAAGATATCTGTAGTATAGCCAAAACCATCAGATACTCTGTTTCCAGAGCTGCTTAGACTCACATTGAGATAGAATGATATTCCAACAACAGGAAGAAGCCACAGGGCTTGGTAAAACCGACCCAAGTTCCGATGCAGCCATTTCTCCTGGTCCTTGACGAGAGGGTGTAGCAGGATATCGTATATATAGATCGACGTCAAAGATAGGGAGTTGAGTAGAAGAGATTTGAATAAATTGGCCCGAATCTCTGCGTCACTGAAATGTGTATATCAGAGTGGGTGTCTGACTGTCAAGCAGAGGGTTATCCACCTGGTGATTGCTGAGAATAAGGTGTTAATGCGGAAAGAATCGTACAGTCCCCTGAATGCCCAGGTGAGCTGCAACAGGATATTCTCATGTAGTGGGACGAAATCTGGATACGAAGTACGAGCACTCATAATGTACGAGGTGCCCAGAATAACAAAAGGCGTATAGGTGATCAGCTGATCATACGTGGTAGGAGGAGAGTGGAAGTTTAGATTTTTGCTGGCAAGAGTTCAATACAAGAATGGAACGACCCGTATTTTCAGACCCTAACCCTGATTTGGGTTTTACCGGTTTCTCCTCAGAGTCTTGTTAGCAAGCCAAGTAATCAATAAGTAAGCGACTCTACTCTCGCTATCAAACCCAAGTACCCCAACATATTGACAGCGACGAAAGTAGCAGTACAGGAAACAAAACAAGCACTACAAGTACAGATAAAATTAGCAATGAAAGGAGATAAGCTTAAGGTGCGTCAACACAGGTGATTGATACCAAGGACAAGGGAGCACGAGCGGAAGCGGGGTAACTCGAGGAAATCGATAGAAAATAAACGAGTGAAAAGACTATTGTCTAGAACTTCTTCGACCTTCAGTTAAGATTGCTTGTTTGTCTGTAGGAAGATAAGCTATTGGTCTCTTGCAAGGAACAAGCAACAAACCTTTTTCTTTGTCCCCGCTGTCTTTGTTGTCGACGACTTCTTAGTGGCAGGCTTGGAGGGCTTCTTTGCCGGTGCCTTCTTAGTAGCAGCCGACTTTGCGCTCTTGGCCTTCGCCGGCGCTGACGTGCCAGTGACTGCCTTTTTTCGGTTGAGCGAGAATTCGTCTCGATTGTGAACGGACGGAAACATACCTTCTTGGCCGACCCTCGCTTAGAGGCGGTAGTTGATTTCTTCGGTGGTGATGTCTTGGTCTTCGTGGTAGTTGCCTTTTTTGTTTGTGTGGTCTTCTTCGGGGCGGTGGGCTTTGAGGTAGGCTTAGGTTTCGCTGTTGATTTTGCCTTTGGCGCAGGAGCCCTCGAAGTAGAGGCCTTAGCAGTACCCCTCTTCGTCACCTTGGCCGAAGCGGCCTTCTTCACAGGGGCAGTCCTCTTGGGCGCGACTGCAGTTTTTGGTCTTGCGGCGGGCTTCGGTTGAGGAGCGGGTTTATTCTACTGCATCGGTCAGAATGTGCTCCAACGATTCATGGGAAGCATGTACCTCTTTTGCCGCAGCTACTTCGGCAGCCTTGGCCTTGGGGGTTAATTTGACGCGACCAGAGGGACCTAAATATATTTAATTATCATCGAAAGGATTGTTTCAAGCCCTTTACCCTTGGGCAGGATAAAGATATCTTTTTCAGCCCCTCTTTGTATGGCTCTTGAGAGTAATGAAATCTGTGCAGTATTAAATTCAAGATTGTACTTCGTTTCTACGTATCTAGAGTTGCGTCAACCATATGGCATTCAACGGAGTTGTATAACTTACTTCTTAATTTGTGGACGTGATACACCGGTCCGGGCATCCTCGGGATGGTCAATTATGCATTCCTAACATTGGATAATAATGAGCAACTAGGTCTCGGACAAATACAAGACGATGGGTAAGGCGGGCACGGGACTAGGTGCCCACTAATATACCAGTATCCACAAATCCTAGAGGGGTTGTCGAGATGACAGAGGAAAGTGGAGGACTGACTTTGATCATGTCGACCCATGAGGGGTGAGCTGGGTCGGCCTTGGTAGCAGCGGCAGGCTTCTTAGCCGTGCCCTTGGGCTTATATGTCTGTGCTTTAGCTCTAGCCATTGTGATAAGATATATCAAGAGATAAGACGAGGAGAGATGGCGTCAAAGTGTCGCGGTGCCTTGAGAGAATGGAGAGCCGGTGGGGTAGAACTTGGGTTAGAAAGGAGGTCTGATAACATATTGGTGCGCCACTATTTATACCCACGCGATCGCGTCCCAGACGTGACCTGACGCGTCTTGAATCAACAAACTCGGAACAACTCAGAAATAGCCTAACGCCTCACATCTTGCTCCATATTGTTCGTGAAATAAAAACATATAAGGAATATCCACAGAAAAGCGTCTGCTTAGTCTACTGTCCCATCCACAATCTCATCTCGCTCATATGAGAATTGCAGAATACCTCAATAAAATTGGCAAGCCCATATACACATGTGACTGTAACGTAATTTACCAACCACGTGATGCATATCCGGGGACCCAATGACAGCATTTCAGTTTTCCTTCCGCTACTCCAGTCCCATTCATGTCCATAACACCCACACTGAAAGCTGCTGCTCGTTCGACATACCGAAATCTTTACAGAGCAGCTTCGGCGACATTTGTAGGTATGCAGCTCACCAATATTATCCGAAACTCAATTCACCGAGATTAATTCAGGCGATGCGCCGGTTCTGATGGG
>QFDT01008628.1:0-19955 GCA_003315915.1 Macrolepiota dolichaula | reverse complement strand
GGTTGTGGCTCCAGAGACCACGAGGGCAGCGGTGATGAAGGAGGCGAATTTGCTGAACATTTCGATTTAGAAGCTGGTTCGTTGAGTAGATAACTTGTTAGTTGATGAGTTGGGTGAAGTGCGAGGGCCTTATATACCGTTTCTTTCACAAGAATATTCCTTAACGAGACGGGCTATTTTGTTGTGTAATGTGCTTCCATCTGTTCATGTGGTTAAGCTCGCCAAAAAGCCATGAAAACCGCGGGTCCAAGAAACAAGTACAGCGAGTCGGACGGAAGTGTTGCATGCGGATTAACAGCGCTGGCAAGTCATGCGGCATCACAGGGATCGAGGCCGTATAACCGGCTACCCAGACGTAGTCTTGGCGGCATTTGGAGGCAATGAGAGCACTGAGACAGAACAACCACGACCGCTGTGGACTGCATTGTCTCTATGAAAGATAACCCATCTATTCATTGAGACATTATCGGGGACATGAAGCTCTCATGGCAAAGGCATTAATCATCCACCAGGACGGATTCTAGGCATCTGAACAAATTATCAAGGGTGCGACTCACGCTCTATGGGGGTCCATTGACCATGAAAGAGTTCATGAGTTATTTTTAGGTTAAGAATAGTATTTTTATTTTCATTTTGTTTCTTTGATGTGTATGCGCGTGTATTCAACCGGCTCCTCTTCATTGCGGCCACGCGGGTTGGGAAGGTATGTTTTTTTTTGGACGACACTGTTGTATATACCCTGTTTTGCCACGGCTTTACTTCGCTCATTTGTGTTTCCAGTTCCCAATATTACATAAGACATTCTTTATTCACCTTTGTAGATTTTCGTCTACCTCAGTCTCGTTCTACGATTCTGAGTGTTATATTTCACTCCAGATCCCTGCGCTCGTTACAACAGACACGGGGGTGACGCCGAAAGGCCAACGATCAGTTTGGTATCCCGAGGCTCAATAGACCTCCTATTGATCAATATAGTCGCTAGGTTGTGAGCCGCGAGCAGACTTTTCTGCAATGTCCCAGCATTCATTGACATATCACATCGTTGAATAGTGGGAGTTGTTGGACGTTCAACCACACATGACATTACCATCATCGACAGAATGATCACTACTATTCTTGCGGTTCAATGCTATACAGTTACCTAGGTTAGGATTGTGCGTATAAGAAAATTGAGCTCCGGTCTGATAATCCAGGGTTCGGACATCATGATCCAATTGGGAGGTGTGCGTTGGGGTAAACCATAGAAGCCCCGAGGATACGGACGGAAGACAGACATTTTCGCGAAATTATCAGTTGCGAATGCAACACTAGAAAGCTCATGCATCGACAGCACGCCCGGACCACTTGGTAAAAGATCATCCTTCAAGCTTCAAGTTTGACCTGGGATGTACAGATTTTCGACTGAGTTGTAGTCAATCAAGGGC
Organism: Macrolepiota dolichaula; assembly: GCA_003315915.1. Classification (NCBI taxonomy): domain Eukaryota; kingdom Fungi; phylum Basidiomycota; class Agaricomycetes; order Agaricales; family Agaricaceae; genus Macrolepiota; species Macrolepiota dolichaula. The sequence goes on along the minus strand of QFDT01008628.1, from coordinate 18,531 downwards.
TTTGACTCTTTGTTGATCACCACATAGAAGGCCCAGTGTCGACTCAATTCCGATCATGTCGAACTTGTTCAATGCCAATTTCCTGGGAATTAGATGAGGATGCCCAAAATATCTCCAGGGGGCGATTACACCGGGCCGGTCGAAGCTTGGAGTCTCTTTCACGTGTACCTACACTAGCGGATCCCTTTGTTGTGTCGCTCGGCTGGTATGAGCTTTAAGTACTCTCTGCCACCCCATCCGACAACATTCCTCCATTGAGTCCATATGCAACTTCTTTTATCAACACGCACGCCGGCCCTCCAATTATGACCTCTGGCAACTCTGGACACGTTACTCCCACAACTATGTATCATCTTCCAGTTCAGAGTGCCGGAGGTAAGTACATCTATTATCCAGCGTTTAGCTTGACAATGAAGCGTGGCTTTTTCGGTCCTCACTCATCTTTAACCACTATATAGGTCGCGACTGCTCGGCATCATCCCTTGGTCTCAACCTTCGAACATTCGCCGACGATTCCGTCTACTCTGCTTTCTCAAGTGGTTCAGGCAACAGCGACACTGCCTCTTCTACAACGTCAACCCGTTTTCCAGAAGCAAGTATTTCACCATCAGCCTGCTCCACCATGCGAATGGACAAAATATCCCGTGTGGTAAAGGTTGATAGTGGAATTGATAAAAAAATTGACAACCATTCTTAATTAATCGCTCCTCTCATTTCCAATCATTACTCTCGGAGACGGTGTTGACACCTTGAAGACGTCCTTTGGCAAAGTCGAAGGCGAAGTGACGGGGATGCAAGGACGGTTTTCAGGTTCTCGTCGATATGCATAGAAAGGACATAATGGCATCTAGAAGTCACTTCGCAATTGTCTCATGACGTCAAAGATGACGAATCACGAATCTTCTCCGGGAGATATCACTGGTGCGTTTAGTAATAAATTACTGGTATCAGTCAATGCGAGTCACTGACGCTGGTTGCGATAGGATAGGTCAGGCTTCGAATATAGAGTGCTGGTGGGGAATGTGCCTAAAATTAGATGATTGGGAAAGACTTATATCTCAGGATGTGGAGAGAAGTTGTTCGACGAGAGCCAAATACCTCCCCGTACAATGACAGACGCTAAAACCGTGTTGGGGGCTTTGACTGCCCAGAGTTTGTTCGATTTGCGTGGAGTTGTCGCTGTAGTCACTGGAGGTGCATCTGTAAGTGTCCATCGATATATATGTATGTGTATCCCTGCCTACTGGCGATGGTTATAGGGCATCGGACTCATGATAAGCTCGACTCTGATGGCGAACGGAGCCAAGGTATACATAGTTGATGTGGACCAGGAGCGACTCGACCGGTGAGAATCTGAATGCTTTGGTTATCGACTCGTTGCTGAGGAGAGACGACAGAATTCCGAAGTCATACAACGATAGCGCGGCTCCGCAGATGGGTCGTTTGGTCGGTGTTCCAGGCGACATTAGCAAGAAGGTGAGACCTAACCTCGCCGCGATGATGCGGACGTTTTAGTAATTACATTATTCAGTCCGAGGCAGCCCGCCTAGCCAACCATATATCTTCCCTCGAGCCGAATGGCATTACTGCCCTCTTCAACAACGCGGGCATCCTCACTGGAAAGTTTCACCGTCCAGATACACTGGCTAATCCGAATCCGACAGCGCAAGACTTTGTGAAAGCATTATTCGATGATGTTCCGGAGGAGAGCTTTACAGATACATACAAAGTTAATGCGGTAGGACCCTACTGGTTGACAGTTGCTTTCCTACCGCTATTGGAGAAGTGGAAAGTTTCTCATGAGGGGAACGCGGGTGGCAGGGGTGCAAACGGAGGAAGGGGTTTTGTACCACAGGTTGTGATGACCAGTAGTATGAACGGGTGGACCAAGGTGTGTATATCACATGTGGGAGTTTTTTGAATACAGACTGAGAGTGAAACTTAGGATCTTGCAACATCGGGGTTTTCCTTTCCGTATTCGTTCTCCAAGTCAGCCATTGGACTTGGCACGGCCGCTCTTGCACATGAATTGCTGCCGCTCGGTATTAGAGTGAATGGAATCGCTCCTGGTTTATTCCCAACGGAGGTGAGTTTTTTTTCCTGGCACAATAAGATGTGGTTTGGTGAATTGCTATGTCACAGATGGCTGCTCCAGGAACTTCAAATGTCCTCGGAATATCCGCAGGCGCGAGGCAGACTGCATTTGAGTCCCCAGCGAGTGTGACTGGCGGAACGAGGTTTGATATGGGCATGCTGGCATTGTTCCTCGTCTCGAATTGGTATGTGAATGGGGAGACTGTGCTTATTGATGGTGGCGTGAGTTGCATGGCGCATTGATTCGTGAGTTGCGACTGACATTACTTACACAGACATTACTTCGACACCCTTCAGCCTATTGAATGTGAGAGAAAATTATGGGGGACAGGTCTTCGCTAGTGTATATGGTGGCCATAGAAATCGATGTATCAAAATGTCGTAGCTGTATGCTCGAAATCCGTTATGACATACGATGATTTTTGCGCGAAGTCATGGAGAATTGACACAGCCATAATCCTTGCCAGCACGACTAATGGTCAGATAAGGGACACCTTGTTCCATTACCAACATACTGCAGGTCTACGACTATGGGCACAGGGAACACAGATTTCATTTTGATTGGTTCCTGTACCCTATTATTCCTGATTGTTACATAGACAAGTTGCGCTTTATGTGTATTAACAGGGACCTGAAAGCCTTCCTTCAGCCCCGTCATTTTGGCTTTGACTTTGCTGAAGAACGTCTTCAAGGTGTCGATGATTGGTTGAGAATAATTGTCGTTTTTTTCTATTAACTCCAATGTTAATTTGACAACACAGGATCTGCTATATTACATGCACCTGCATTGGTGGAGGATGCGGGATATGGATGAGCCTCAGGCTGACGGTCAGGCACTCGGTTCCGGAACACAAGCTGGGGTTGGGGAGGAGGCTGAGGCACCTGAATTGGTGCCGCTGATCCCTGAGCAAATCGAGAAACCGGAGGAGACAAAACCATCGGTGAGGGTTTGGAGGGTAATTCAAGGGACGAGACCGAGCAGTCGCAACCTGTGCAATGGTCAAAGGCAGGATCAGTATGGGCCAAAAGACCGCGCCCCACCATCACGTTAAGCATTGGATATACGTTTTCCTACTCTCCGATAATTAGAACTTAAAGATGATGGAGGATGCAGAGGACTGAGAGTAACATGTCCAGAGGGTCGGATTTGAAGAGCTGGCGTACGTGTTGAGAGAAGAAGATGTATATGGATTCAATGGAGGATTGTCGCCGGACACAGTTGCAGACCGTTTAGAGCTCACACCAGCCGAGCGATACAACGATAAGAGGTCTGTTAGTGTGGGTACACTTGAAAGAGACTTCCAAGGACCATCGTATGCAAGCGCCCGCTTCGGGTAATATCAAGATATTTTGAGCGTCCTCTCATGTGTTCCTGGCTAATTCCCAGGAATAAGCATTGAACAAGCTCGACATGATCGGAATTGATTCGACACTTGAACTTCTATGTGGTGATCAACAAAGGACCAAAGCCCTTGATCGACTACAGCCCAGTCGAGGGGAAAGTCTATACATACTAGGTCAATGGATAACCTTCTACTAAATGGTCCGAACGTGTTGTCAATGCATGGACTTTTAAGCGTGGCATTGTGACTGATGAATTCACAAAAATGCCAGTCTTCTGTCCGCATCCTCGGGGGGCCTCTATGGTTTACCCCAATGCATACCTCCCAACTGGATCATGATGTCCGAGCCGTGGTTTATCACACCGGAGCTCAATTCCCCTACACACGCGAACCTAACCTAGGTAACTGTACAGCATGCAACTACAAGAATGTTGATGTTGTCGATATTATTGATGATAATGACATGTGTGGCTGAACGCTTCCAACAACCCCCACCATCCGACGACGCGGTGCGCGAATGAAACAGGGAAATTTCAGCAAAGTCAGCGCTCAGCTCACAACTTGACAACTGTATAAATCAATAGGAGGTCAATTGAGCCTGGGATGCCAAGCTGCGCTACATAATGATCGTTGATCTTTCGGCGCCTCCCAAATGACATCCAAAAGAAAGCATACCTTCCCAACCCGTGTGGCCGCAATAAAGAAGAGCCGGCTGAATACACGCACATACGTATCAAAGAAACAAAATAACAATAAAAATACTTTCACTGTTTCAAGAACGTTAACCTAAAAATAACTCCGAGTCGTAGACTCTTTCGTGGTCAAAGGAATCCTATAGAGTGAGTTGCACCCTTGATACTCTGTCCAGGCACCCTAAAATCGTCATGGTGGATGATTAATGTCTTTGCGGTTGGAGCTTAATGTTCTCGATAATGGCTAAATGAATAGACTGGTTTTCCTCCAGAGAGACAACGCAGTCCACGGTGGTCGTGGTTATTCTGTCTCGGTGCTCTCATTACCTCCAAATGCTGCCAAAACTACGTTTGAATAATCGGTTATACGGCCTCTATCCCTGTGATACCGCATGACCTCCCAGCGCTGTTGGATCGTATGCTACACTTCCGTCCAACTCGCTGTACTTGCTTCTTGGACCCGCGGTTTTCATGGCCTTTTGACGAGTTTAACCACATGAACAAATGGAAGCACATTGCACAACAAATTAGCCTATCTCATTTAGGAAATTTCTTGTGAAAAAAACGGTATATAAGGCCCTCGCTCTTCACCCATCTCATCAACTACCAAGTTATCTACTCAACGAGCCAACTTCCAAATCGAAATGTTCAGCAAATTCGCCTCCTTCATTACCGCTGTCTTAGTGGTCTCTGGAGCTACAACCATGGTGCTCACTGCGCCAGCATCCGACAACCTTCAAGCAAGAGGAGAGGTTTGCCCATTTAATGATGCAGTGACTTCCTTGGCTCATGCCCACTTTCTTTTCAATTCAACAGGAAGCGAGCGCAAATGTTCAAGTCTGCACTACGACTAACTTCGTGGGATGTGTCACCATCCCTGTCAGCTCTGATGCTTGCATGAGCTTCACCGGGGGCCTCAGCTTCCTTAATGATGAAGTTTCAGCTGCCATTATCCCAGGTGGCTTCGTCTGCACCTTCTTCTCGTGAGCCATTATTTTATCTCGTACACTCATTCAAATCGTTGACAATATTTGGCCGGCAGTCAATTTGGTTGCTTGTCTGCTCAAGGTGGTGCGGATACCGTTGTCTTGCAAGGTGGCCGATGGGTATTCACTAGTGTTCCTGGCACCACGGGCACGCGCAACTTCAGCGACCTTGCTAGCTCTTTCATCTGTTCCCCTATCTGAAGTAGTTTCTGAGCGTTTTATGTAAAGTATCCGGATATGAATATGAGTTAAATATACGAGATTGTAGTGTTGTTGATGAACTGGCTGGCTGCTAGACTGATTCAGAAGAGTAATCCAGCGCTGGCTGGCTGATGGTAATTCCGAGGTTTTGGCTGCTTCGGTCAGCCCGCTTTGATATCCTTGACGGTCCTTCGTGCGATTCTGTGAACATGGCGAGTAACTTTGACGGGTAAATGAAATAGTAGTCCGTGTCCTTGGAATTCAATAGGTGCAGTTTCAAGGAATCGGAGGCACAGTTTTCAGGGTGTGTGTATTTCGAAGACATAAACGGTGTTGTGGTTGTGAGCATTTCGATCGTGATTCTGAAGCACAGGGAATCAGGAATAGAATCCTCATAACATATAGTCACGCGATCATGGTAGCTTGGATCAAAGAAATATCAGGTAGCAGAGATGAATCACACTTTGCTATAATCGGGGGCTTGGCGTAAACATACACTGCAGAACAAACAATTTATTTTCTGAACATGAACACGCATGGGATCTAATAAAAGGGTATCATTAACCACGATATCCAGAGCAAAAAGGGGTAGACACTCACTGTGCTCGAATTTGTCAGGTTGTTTTGAATGAGCCTGCAATTCACCGTCTTCGTTGCCCTTCTATACGCGCACCCATGCTCTCACTGTCGCACTTTTCTCTTTTATCCCCCCTCTTCATTGTATCTCGCTAATGGAAGACCTTCTATACGCTGGTAGGCTATAAAGATGGACCAAATATTCCTAGAAATCGGAGTGGGGCCCTGTGGAGGTCACGTTGAGGTCTTCCAAAATAAGATCTGTGTTTCTTATAATTGCTCGCCTACCAGAATGTCTCGGACGCTCTTGCGGCCAAGGTCCGGGGAATGGAGACGTTGAGGGGGGACTAGCCATTCACTCCACAAGTGGTGTATACCGCCACACTCATTAATGAAGAGAGCCAAAGTGTATTGGTAGCTCAAGTGCCGAGAGACACTTACCTCTCCCTTACCACTTCCGTTTTTTTCCGGGGCGAACTAGATTATGCCACGTTCAATTTGAGGGTTTCCGCAGTATCGAAATATCTTTGGTGTCGAGGAGGATACCATTATTTACATGGTACGATTGGGGAGATTCCCTAACACCGCCGGAAAGGAGACTTTCGGGTAGAAGGTTTGGCTATGTGTTAACGAAAGTGGAGACAAAGAATCAACTAGAACGTTTCAATTTCAATGACAAGGCTCCACAATACTGCACAAAATACGTGTATTATTTATTCAACAAGTAGTTGCCGAGATCGATACATTGATGGGGGAACCCAAATAGCTTATGTATATGGATAGATATGGTTTTGTTCTGGGAAAACACATGCTACAAGACGTGGATGTCATACAGAGCAAGCGGCCTGGAAACATTTTGAAGGTCAATATAAATGCCTTTCAGCAAGTGTGTTGGTGGGAATTACACAAGGATCCATGAGTACACAGCGCGACTCATACGTAGCCCACATACGATGTGACCCTGAAGCTGGAAGGTAACGGCACTTGCGATCAGGGACAACCGACACCAATGATCAAAACCAAATTTAGAACGGAGAAAAAAGTTTATTTCGAGTCCTTTCATTAACACCTCCAAGCTCAGATATATGGCTCCGATCATGACACTGCAACTGAAAGAGAGTGAGGCTCACGACACTCACAGAGCCATAGTTGTATATCCCTCTGCGAGTCCCAATTATAATCTTACTTTTACGGACGACGATACCATGTCATATATCAGGCGCACATACGGTACACACTGGACGAAAAGACTACAGCAAGCACCACAGTCAAGTCACATACACTTCGATTGTGGGTCAACTAGATACATCTCGATTAGGGGTGGTTGACTAGATGCAGCACCTCTGGCCATCAGTGCATCCAGTGTCCCAGAAAACACTGCGGTAACCACCAGGGCAATCACCCCATATACACAAGGGGGGTTGCCTGTTACGCTGGTCATAGCAGGAGAGTGCGTTGCCCCCGATGGCAAAGGCCAGGGCGGCGGTAAGGACAGTAGTAGCAAGGTTGAACTTCATAATCTATTGGACCGAGTCAGGTCGAGCATTCAAGGATCAAAAGGAGAATACAGACTCACGCTTTGTGTTTCGTTGAAAGGCTTTTTTCAACAAGAATTCGTTTGCGAGAGTAGATGGAGGTACTAGATGGTAAGGGTATATAAGCGTTTGTAAGAGCGTATAGAAGGTGACTGACTGTAAAGCTGGTTTGTGAGGTTGTTGGTTGATTTTTTTAGGCATTCATGAGGGGCTTTATATACCATTCGAGAGGTAACCCTATCCCAAAAAAAATACGAGTATGAGATGATACGAATCTTGCATTGCCGTGGTAGCGATCATCTCCCTAAGTGCCACCAGTGTATTCAGGTTGCTTGAATAGGACCAACAAGAGCTTTGTTTATTTTTAGTTCGACAACGACTGTGGGGGTGCCATACGTTTAATGAACGGCATCACAATATCATGAAATGGTGTGACGGCAGGAGGCGAATAGGCTCTCATCGAATGTGAGCTTGTATTTCTTTGGGAAGGATATTTTATATAGGTAGGAATCGAACGAAGACATCGCAGCTGATAGCTGCCTACCCATAAGCCGAGAGGTGTCATGTAGACCAAGGAGAATGGCTCGTAGATATTTTTATAATCAAGGTCCGAGAAATGAGAACGCTTAAAACAACCACTCCACAAGGGCGGTGCGTATCATACTCAGGGTTCGACAGCATGTCAGCAGTTCAAGTGCCGAGAACTACTTTGCACTCATAGAGTTTCATAACTACTTCCATTTTTTTTTTGTGCGAAGCGAACTAGGTCATATTTGCATTCGATTTAGAACTTTCCGCAGCTTCGGCATCAGAGAACGAAGAGGTCACCATTACATCGCACGGCCGGCGAGATTTCATAACACTATCGGAGAGGCGACTCTCGGGGAGAAGGCTTGTTTGTGTCTTCATTAAAGTGGAGAGGAAACCAGCTAGAACACACCACAGCTTGGCAACATGACCCTGTGGTACTTCATAAGATACGTACACTTGTCATATGAGTGGGTGCCGAGGTCGATGGTATAGTATTGCATCAGGTCATGTCCTATCTTGGACGTGGATGGCTTATTCAATAGTTGAATTTTTATAGGAAGGGTTCCGGAAAAAAATACAACCACTTGTACAAATACATGGTCAAGAACGAAGAGTCACCAGAGGTCCTGCAACCCGCAAACAAAAGCTATCGTGCAATCGACATGTGTCCAGTTTTGATGAGGGCAGGATCCCATGGTGAACGTTAAACCACAGGTGCTGCTCCCTACATGTATCCCAAACCGATCGATGTTGTGGTCCCAGATTCCATCACTTGACTTGAAAATCTACCGACTCAAGTTACCGTATCCGTGTACCGCAGCGGGTGCGGTAATTCCTATGCTTCTCGACCCAGAGATACCAGTCGTCGTAACCGTGTTGCTATTAAAAACAATCGGACCATCCGACCGATGAACTCGCCAAAATAACCATGCTTTGAGAAGGTCCTACAAACAAAACGGTTAGAACTTCACACGACATCACACCGAGATGTACAAAGCTTACCTTTTGTGTACCTAAGCCAAGAGCAATGAAGATGGGTGCTGATGGCGAGTCTATTAGTATTGCACCACCCGAGACCCAACATGAGAAGCGTACTGGCAGAGAGCACGAGGGACTTTGCGTCAGGTGTCTCGGCAATGAATGTAAACATAGAGAATCTGCGAAGGGGATGTTAGCCTGCTGGCCGCCCTCACGACTTGGGTACCATTACGAACACAAATGCTATCATAGCACCTATGGTGCATATAATTAGTCGGAGATATACCATGAGGAATAATCGACGAGTTGTTTGGGTGAGACTCCTAAAAGCGTCCCAATTTCGGTACATCAAGAAACCTGTCCAGACTGGGTGGAGGGTTACTCGGGCGACTCGGACACCATGGAGACTATCAGCTACCTTCCAGGGGAATCATAACGACTGCAGCGCATACGACTACAACAGATGTAACTTGAGCTCTAAGAGTGTGATCTATTAGTGGGGTTTACGCGAGAAATCTGGCCCAGTGCCTCACGGAGTATTGTTGTCGAGATGACAATAGAATTTATTTGGGGCCACTTGCAGAGAAGCGAGTTGTTTTCCTGGAAAAACGAGCTGAGTTTGTGAGTGGGGGGATTTAGAGAACAACAGTAACCGATATACCAGTAGTACTTCAAGGATGATCATTAAGGACACCAGCCATGGGGTGGCGATGAGCTTGAGAGAAATTGAAAATCAGCCAAAACTATGGCAAAGCTAATCATTGAAATTCACCCAAAATGTCCTTGAGGAGCTGGGTTGTCCCAGCGTGCTAAATTTGGTGTTATATATGATGAAATAGAACTACAGCGGGGGTAACATAATAAGCTCGTTACGCCTTTCCCAGGATATATGAGAGGATTAACCTCGACGCCATAACAGACCATACTAGTGGAAACTCTGAAAAGCACAATGAGCGGAGTTTCAACAATGGTGTGAAAAAGGTTGGCTTACAATCCAGGTACGGCGTAAATTAGTAGTGTTTGGAAGAGGCACAGACCAAGTGGCGGTTCCGCAGATTCAACACGTTGTCCAATTAATAGCCCATAGCTTAAGGAATAAACTAGCCATGCTACCATCAAGTTATACCATCCAATACTTCGATAAATTCTCTTCGAGAGGATTGCTGGAAGCAAGATGAGGAGGAATAGGGTTGCGGCCGTAAGAGCGAATACGTTAAAAAGAATAATAAGGGCACGATTAGAGGGCATCAAAGCACTCGGAGAGCTTTCGAGTTACAAAAAAGAGAAGGGAAGAAGTCAAGGTTGACATGTTCAGGCGAGACACCTGATATAAGACAAGTAGTGATTAGCAGATTGAAATAATATGTAACTGAGCTACGTGGCGAGCCCGCCCAACCTCCATTAGGCGACTGATATCACAACACATCGGTATGATACTGAGATATACAGACCCACTATGGGTGGCGGAGGCTGATGTAGTTGGGCACCCGCTTGATGGTTTAAACAGAGGCGTGATTACCAAGAGTCGTGAAAGAAAGGCGTGAGGCTTACAGGAAAGCAAAGGGTGCAACATTAGAATGTTCAGTGCAGCGATTGGCCGGAATAGCAGAGAGGAGGTTGCAGGCAGCTGAAGCTATTCAGGGATCAATGATGTGATTAGCGTGAAACGGGTGAATGATCTGCATCTATCCTCCATCACCCCAAGCAACCCAATTTCTCCGTATGTGTACTGTCGCGCAGTACCCACAGCAACCGAAACCATTGACGGTCTCCCCAGCCGGAACACTCACCACTCGATGACACTCTCCTTGGTCACCGTACGCACACAACTGAGTCGTCGTGGGCGGGACAGTGTAATTGAATGTGGAGGGTTCATAAACAAGGGTAGAAGGGATAACGTGGAATGCGGTGTTCGTTTTGACTTCCCCTTGTTATAAGTCTCGATGGATACGTCAAAGAAATCGTATGTCCAGTTTTATTGGCTTATGGGCATTTCGAGGACAGGCAAGACATGAGCGGTGTTGCGGTCATAAGAGAAGAGCAAGAGGGGATATACTCACTTGTACTTGTTTTGAATGTTAGAATCTGCAATTCATCCCCTTCGTTGTCCTTCTATACTCTTGCCAATAGATGACCTTCTATGCGCTGGCAGGTAATAAGACGGGGCGAATATTCCTAGAAATCGCGTCGGGGTCGCGTCACGTGCGCTAATTCCATTTACGGGCACACTATGAGTGTGCTTTGTCTCAATTTCAAATATCAAGGCGTAGAACTAGGATAGACGAACCATCGTGCTGCGCCGCGGATGGAGCATCATTTGTTCCTTGACTTGTGCACACATACTCACTGAATGTCATATGGGCTTGACAGGAAATGCATTGTGAGCGTCTAGACGGTCAGGGGTAGATCAAGATTTGTGATGGGTTTGGGTTGAAAGAATGATACCGAGGATTTGCCCCTTTCTTGGGACATAAATAAGGAAGGTTGTCGATGAATGTAGTGAACATACTTGCAAGCATATTGATTGCAGGAGCGAAATGATGAATTCTTTGTGAATGATGGGAACATCCAACCGAGTCAGCTGTCAAACAAATCCGAGTAGTGGCAATCAGAAAATAAAGTGGATTGGTCCAAGTACTGTATCCAAGCGCCGGGGGGTGAGCCCATTGTCCAGGAATAGCGTCACCACCAATCCATCCGTGAAAGGAAAATTCTGGGGTTGTTTGGCTGAGACTTCTGAAAACATCCCAGTTTCGGTACATTAATAAACCTGTAAGGACTGGGTAGAGAAGGTTATTCGAATAGCTTGGACTCTGTGTGGAGACTATCAGCTACCTTCCAGGGGTATCAAAACGACTGCAGCACATATAACTACGGCCGATGTAACCTGAGCTCTAAAGTGCGATATATATCAGTGGGATATCTCCGAAAAATCTGACTCGACGTCTCACGCAGTGTTGTTGTCGAGATGGCAAAAAAACTTATTTGCGGCCACTTGCAAAGAAGGAAGTTGTTTTCCTGGAAAAACGAGCTGAGTTCGTGAGTACATCTTTCAAAAACAACAGTAGCTGGATATACCAATAGTACTTCAAGGATGATCATTAGGAACACTAGCCATGGAGTGGTGATGAGCTTGAGAGATTTGGAGAATCAGTACGAAGTATGGCGAGGCTAATCATCGAAATTCACCCAAAATGTCCTTGGGAGGCTGGGTTGCCCCAGCGTGCTGAATTTGGCGCTATATATGATGAAATACAACTACAGCGGGGGTAACATGATGAGCTGGTTACACCCTTTCTAGGACATGAGATAGTTGACCTCGATGCTGTAACAAACCATACTGGTGGAAACTCTGAGAAGCACAATAAGTGGAGTCTGAACAAAGGTGTGAAAAAGGTTGACTTACAATCCAGGTACGGCGTAAACTAGTAATGTTTGAAAGAGACATAGACCAAGTGGTCGTTCGACAGATTCCACATATTGTCCGACCAATAGCCCATAGCTTAAGGAATAAACTACCCATGCTGCCATCAAGTTAAACCATCCAATACTTCGGTGGATTCTCTTTGAAAAGATTGCCGGAAGCAAGATGAGGAGGAATAGGGCCGCAGCCGTAAGAGCAAGCACGTCAAAGATAATAATTAGGGCACGGTCAGAGGGCATCACAGCACTCAGATAGTTCTCAAGTGACGAAGAAAAAGAAGGGGGAAAGTCAAGGTCGACCGTGTCCAGGAGAGACATCTGATATAAGAACTGTACGATCACTGGAACCCGATTAATGGACTAGCAGATGGAAATGAGATGTAGTCGGGCTACATGGCGAGCCTTCCCAGCTTCTATCAGGCGACTGATACCATGACACATTGGTATGACATCGAGATATACTAACTCACCACAGGTGGTGGAGGCTGATGCAGTTGGGCGCCCGCTTGATGGTTTAAATAAAGGCGTGGTTACCAAGAGTTTTTGAAAGAAGGGCGTGAGGCTTGCAGGAACACAAAGGGGACGATATTGGAATGTTCAGTGCAGCGATTGACCAGAATAGCAGAGGGGAGGTCGCAGGAAGCTAAAGTTTGCCAGGGATCAATGATGCGATTAACGTGAAACGGCTGAATGAAGGGAATAGTCTACATTTACCCTCCATCACCCCGAGCAACCCAATCTTTCCGTACACGCACTATCACCCAATTTCCACGGCAACCGAAACTACCAACGATCTCCCCAGCCGGAACACTCACCACTCAATGACACTCTCCTTGGTAACCATATGCATCCAACTGAGCCGTCATCACGGGGGAGTACAATCAAATGTGGAGGGTTCATGAACAAGGGTAGAAAGGATAGCGGAGAATGCGGTGCTCGTTCCGATTTCCCCTTGTTAAGCTTCTTGATGGATATGTCCAATGAATCGTATGTCCAGTTTTCAGTGATTATGGGTATTTCGAAGACGGGTGAGACACGAGTGGTGTTGCGGTCGTGAGACTTTAAGTCGAAGAGCAAGAAGGGATATACTCACTTGAACTGGTTCTAAATAATAGAATCTGTACTCTTCGTTCTCCATCTATACGCATACACACGAACTAGGTCATGTTTGTATTTGATATAGAACTTCCCGCAACTTCGGCATTAGAGAACGAAGAGGTCACCATCACATCGCACGGCCGGCGAGATTTCATAACACTATCGGAGAGGCAACTCTTGGGGAGAAGGCCTGTCTGTGTCTTCATTAAAGTGGAGAGGGAATTAGCTAGAACACACCACAGCTTGGCAACATGACACCGTTATACTTCATAAGATACGTACACTTGTCATATGAGTGGGTGCCGGGGTCGATGGTACAGTGTTGCATCAGTTCATGAGTAGATACCTTCAATATAGTCGAGTTTTTATAGGAAGAGCCCCAGAAAAAAAGACAGCTACAAATACATGATCAAGAACGAAGAACGGCGAGTCACAAGAACTCCTGCAACCCGCAACCAAAAGCTATCGTACAATCAACATGTGGCCGATTTTGATATGAGCAGGATCCCTCAGTGAATTACAGGTACTACTCCCCACCTGTATCCCAGAGCGGTCGATGTTGTGGTTCCAGATTTCATCACTTGACTTGAAAACCTACCGACTCAAGTTATTGTGAGCGGACCGCAGCAGATGCAGTATTTCCTATGCCTCTTGATGCAGAAATACCAGTCGTCGTAATCGTGTTGCGATTAAAAACAATTGGGCTATCCGACCGATGAACCCGCCAAAATAACCATACTTTGAGAAGGTCCTACAAACAAAACAGCTAGAACGTCATGCAACATCACACCAAGATGCACAAATCTTACCTTTTGTGTACCTAATCCAAGGGCCATGAAGATGGGTGCTAATGGTGAGTTTTTTTAGCATTTCACCACTCGAGACTTCATGTGAGAAGCGTACTGGTAGATAACATGAGGTATTTTGCGTCAGGTGTCTTGGTAAAGAATGTAAACATAGAGAATCTGCGGAACGGGATATTAGCCTACTAGTTGCCCTCGCGACTCAGATACCATTACGAACACAAATGCTGTCATAGCGCCTATGGTGCATATAATTAGTCGAAGATAAACCATGAGAAATAATCGACGAGTTGTTTGGCTGAGACTCCTGAAAACGTCCCAATTTTGGTACATCAGGAAACCTGTCCGGACTGGGTGGATGAGGTTACTTGAATGCCTCATATTTGGTGCGGAGACCATCAGTTACCTTCCAGGGGGAACAAAACGATTGCAGCACATATAACGACAACCGATGTGACTTGAGCTCTATAAAGGCAATATATCAGCACAGTATCCATGAGAAATCTGACCTAGTGCCCACGGAGTGTTGTTGTCGAGGTGACAATAATACCTATTTGCGGCCACTTGTAAAGAAGGAAGTTTTTTTCCTGGAAAAACGAGCTGGGTTTGTGAGTAGGAGATTCTAGAGAATAACAACTGGATTTACCAGTAGCACTTCAATGATGATCATTAAGAATACCAGCCACGGAGTGGCGATGAGCTTGAGAGAAATTGAAAATCAGTCAAAAGTATGGCGAGGCTAAAGATTGGAATTTACCCAAAATGTCCTTGAGGAGCTGGGCTGTTCCGGCGTGCTAAATTTGGTGCTATATATGATGAAGTAGAACTACAGCGGGGGTAACACAATGAGCTCGTTGCACCTTTCCCAGGATATGAGAAAATTGACCTCAATGCCGTAACAGACCATACTGGTGGAAACTCTGAAAGCACAATGAGCGGAGTCTAAACCATGATATGAGAAAGGTTGGCTTACAATCCAGGTACGGCGTAAATGAGTAGTGTTTGGAAGAGGCACAGACCAAATGGTGGTTCCGCAGATTCAACATGTTGTCCAATTAATAGCCCATAGCTCAATGAATAAACTAGCCATGCCACCATCAAGTTATACCATCCAATACTTCGATAGATTCTCTTCGAGAGGATTGCTGGAAGCAAGATGAGGAGGAATAGGATTACGGCCGTAAGAGCGAACGCGTCAAAAAGAATGATGAGGACATGACCAGAGGGCATCAGAGCACTCAGAGAGAGTTCTCGAGTTACAGAAAAAAAAAGAGAAGGGAGGAAGTCGAGGTTGAAATGTCCAGGAGAGACGCCTGATATAAGACGAGTAGTGATTGGCAGAAATAAAATGTAACCGGGCTACATGGCAAGCCCGACCAACTTCTATCAGGCGACTGATATCACGACCCATCAGTATGGTACTGAGATATATAGACTCATTATGGGTGGCGGGGGCTGATGCAGTCGGGCGCCTGCTTGGTGGTTTAAGCAAGGGCGTGGTTACTAAGAGAGTTGTGAAAGAAGGGTGCGAGGCTCACAGGAGTACAAAGGGAGTGACATTGGAATGTTCGGTGCAGCGATCGACCAGAATAGCAGCGATGAGGTCGCAGGCAGCTAAAGTTAGCCAGGGATCAATGATGTGATTAGCGTGAAACGGCTGAATGAAGGGAATAGTCTGCATTTACCCTTCATCACCCCGAGCACTCCGTGCGTGTCGCGCAGTACCCGCGGCAACCGAAACCGTTGACGATCTCCCCAGCCGGTACACTCACACCACTCGATGACACTCTCCTTGGTCACCGTACGCACACAACTGAGTCGTCATGGGCGGGACAGTGTAATTGAATGTGGAGGATTCATAAACGAGAGTAGAAGGGATAACGCGGAATGCGATGCTTGTTTCGACTTTCCCTTGTTATGATTCTTGATGGATACGTCAAAGAAATCGTATATCCAGTTTCAGTGGCTTATGGGCATTTCGAGGACAGGCAAGACATGGGCGGTATTGCGGTCGTGAGGGAAGAACAAGAGGGGGTATACTCACTTGTACTTGTTCTGAATGTTAGAATCTGCAAATTACCCTCTTCATTCTTCATATATACGCATACATGTGCCCTTTTCCTTTCTCCTCCTTGATTATATCGCGCCGACAGATACGCTGGTAGGTAAGTGAAACGGAACGAATATCCCCAGAATTGGGAGTGGGGATCGCGCCGGGGTCGCGTCGCGTGCGCTAATTCCATTTACGGGCGCAATCAAAGATACTCTATGAGAGTGTACATTGTCTCAATTTCAAATATTAAGGCGTAGAACTAGGATAGACGAACCATCATGCTGCGTGGCGGATGGAGCATCGTTTGTTCCTTGACTTGTGGACGCATGTGCATTGTGAGCGTCTGATGGTCGTATGTAATGAACATGCTTGCGAGTATATTGATTACAGATGAATTCTTTGTGAATGATGGGAACATCCAACCTGTCAAACAAATCCGAGCAGTGGCAAAAGTGGATTGGTCCAAGTGCCGTATCCAAGCGCCAGGGAGTGAGCCCATTGTCCAGGAATAGCCTCACCACCAATCCGTCCGTGAAAGGAAAATTCTGGGTGGATTGGTGTGGGATTGGTGTACCCACAATCCAATTACTGTGTGCCCACCTTCCTGAAATAGTAAAGTTGGATGCGATCAAGACCAATCCAGCCTAAAAAGGTAAAGGGGCGGGGGTTCTTTTCCCACCAGGTACTAGTATTGTGAGATCTGTATAAAACTACGCGCGCACTCTCAAGGTAAATGTCCCATCGCCCCACAGCGAACAGCAAGACTTGATGTTCTCCCGCCGCCAACCCTCCTCCGGTCCCTCCGCATGCTCCGCCGGCCAGCGCCGCCGCACAAGGCGAGTCTCGGGCAATACGTGCTTTGCTCCGTTGGTGAGCCGGTTAGCCGCCAAGCACAAGATGATGGTCTCGCAGCGCCGCATTCCTTTGTCTGCCATTGCAAACAAATCAGCCACGTCAAAATCTCTGCCTTCCTCCATGCCTTTTGCTACCACCCAAAACGTATCTGCAGAGTATATTCGCGACAAGTTGCCTCTATTCACAGACAGGTTTGTTCTTCCATTCCTGATCCCTTCCCACATGATCTAATCTCGTCGCTTAGCATGCTTGCCGGTCTCCGTCATGTGCGCTTAGCAAACACCCCCCAGCGCTCCGGTTTCCTTCCCAAGGAACTCCAGATCATCGCTAGCGATTACCTTGACGCCATCCCCCCCACCCACATGCTTGCAGTCTACGCCTCGAAATCCACTCCAAATGCACCCAGGACCCAAGTTACTCTCTATCCTACACACGAGATCGTCCTTTCGGCCCATTGCACCAATCTCCCAAAGCTTCCGGAGCCTACATCTGCAACCGCCATCCCTGTCGTCCCCCTCTCTCTTCCCTCGCCCCAGATGTATCCTTATCTTCAAAACTACCTCTACAACAAAAACATCTCCGCCCTCGAAAACTTCCTTCTGTCCCCGTCGCAAGTTCTCGATACGCCGAGCCTCATGAAGCGTTTATTGGCGGTGCATGGACTCTGGGGCAACGCGTGCGCCCTCGGTGTTATTGACGCACCCTTTTGCACAATGATCGAGCGCGTCTGGGCCTCCCTCCACCAAACCCTCAGTGCCATCCACACATCAGCACCACCCGCTTAGATCCCGTATGCTTCGTTTGTTTATCTTTATTACATGGGGACATTTGGATTTCATACTTTAGAAACTTTAAACGATAATCATTATGACTATGCTGTTGTTAATCGCTATGTGTATGTAGCTTATGTTTCAATAGAAACTGGAAAGGTGTATATCTTGCATTCCGATTGAATTTTGATGTGTGATAAGAATGGACGCATCAGGAATTTTCATTTCCCTGCATCATCAAAAGCTTGTTAGTCGTCCTGCCGAAGATTGTCCAATTCTACGTTAATCTGTCTCCGAAAATGACAATTCCTCGCTGAGACGGCTCTACAATTGAGCTCTAAATCGAGTAGATGTCATCCACAATTTACCTTGCCCAACTTCCCCTTCAGGAACACAACGATGACCCTAGAAACTCGGCTAATATTCTCGAGACCGAAATCTCCTGCGTCAACAGTTCACAATGGCGATGATGGAAGTAAGAGTAAAAAATATGTAGTAAGCAAACACATGCCCTGCACCTTCCTAAAGTTTGAAGAAACTTGGAAGAATAGGTTTTCGTGACTAGACCACTCGCTCCTCTGACGTTTGACGTC